>CAKNXH010059976.1:82041-123822 GCA_932178445.1 Andricus quercusramuli | reverse complement strand
TTTTCACATAAAATCAATACCTTCTCATTATGATGAGAATGTAAAAAACATAGTGACCGTCATTGCAGTCGGCCCCTGCATATTGGCAACCCGCTGACGTGGCTTTAAGTGGGTTGCCAGTCTGCAGGGACCCGACTTGAATGACAGCCACTTTGTTTTTTTATTTTTTTAACGCTGAGAAAGCAACTTGTTGCAATTACGGCATGACCATTTAATGTAAATTTTAACATTTTATTATAATTGCAACAATCTACATATTAATTTTGTTTCCTTTATTAATTATAATGCCATATTACTTTAGCATTACTTTACCATTACTTTACCGTTACGCTGTAGCGTAATGTTTGCGTTCGGCCGGTCCGCCAGGGCTTAACTAACAACTCTAAAATAAAAGACACATTTTGTACCAAACGAAAGTAATTCTTTAAGATTCATAGCAAACTTTTTGTTACATTTATTGTAACAAAACCAACAAAAAATTGAAACCGGGAAAACCAAACAAACTTTTGTCCCAGAAAATAAATAAACAAGTCCAAGATAAGAAAACTCATATTTAAATCCTCAAAAGTAATTATTCGCAACTCTCTACACAATTTTTGTTACATTCAATGTAACAAAACTAAACAAAGAATTTAAAGCTCGGGAAACGAAACAAACTTTTGTTTTTAAAAAATAACCAACTAGTTTAAAATCTGAAAACACGTCTTGAACCTCCAAAAGTAATTTCCGCAGCTTCAGATTCCTTTATTGTTTTTGTAATAATGAATGTAACAAAAATTTGCATCGCATGCAAAAGAATTGCTTTTGGTGCTGAAAATGTATTTTCTTATCTTAGACTTGTTGGTTAATTTTAAAGATCAAAAGTTTGTTTGGATTTCCCATCCTTAATTTGTTTTTAAATTTGTTACAATGAATGTAACAAAAAATTTTGTAATGAATCGCAAAGAATTACTTATCGTAAACTTGTTAATTAATTTTCAATAACAAAAGTTTGTTTTGTTCTTCCGAGTTTTAAGTTATTTTGTTGGTTTTATAACAAAAATGTAACCAAATTTCTGCGACGAATCACAGAGAATTTCTTTTTGAGGTTTGAAATATTTTTTCTCATCTTAGACTTTTAGATTAATTTAGAAGAACAAAAGTTCGTTTGGTCTTCTGAATTTGAACCATCTTTGTTGGTTTTCTTACATGAAATGTCAGGAAAGTTCTGTATTAAATTGAAATTCATCTTTTGATGTGTAAACATCTTAGACCTCGATATGGGGACTCGCGCCTGATTCGAATGAAACCACGACTGCATAGTGTAACGCAGGCCTGTGACACATACGTTGTGTCTTATGGCACAGACCGGAGGCCCGCTTTTCTTCACCCACAGAAAGGAGCCCTTCAGTCTCTCTCTTTGCCCATCTCTCTCTCTCCCTTTCCCCCTCTCTCTCTCTCCCTCCCCCCCCCCCCCTCTCTCTCGCATTTTGAATTCATATTAAATTCTGTAGAGTTCAATTTAGTACACGATAAAATATACCAGAAAAGAAAATTGAAATCCGGCATATTTTGCCGGATTAGAATACTTGATCTTATATTATCTTAAAATCGTGGAAAATTATTGTTTTCTGGATATAAGTGATAGAATTTATTAATCTTCTTCAGTAAATATAATTAGCCTAATTCTAAATGTAGATGCGTAATATAAATGCCACACAATGTGTTCTTTCAGAGAACTCATATCGGTCCGCACCGGTATTTTATAAACAAAGCTTGACTAAGCAGGCAAAGGAGAAAATGCGTTTTAGGAAAGGGGCCGTACGTAAATTACGTGACGGATAATCGACCCTCTCCACCCCCCCATATAACGAACCGTAACAAAACGTTTCTACCCCCCTATTGCAGTACGTAATTTATGGTTTCCAGAAATAATAATATATGGGACTTGAAACTAGTGGAAATTAGTTGTATTTAAGATAATGCGTGCTGTGCAGGGAGAAAACTTCATTTTCAAAATTCTATGATTTTTCTTCGACCAATTTTTTTTCTTTAACCATTAACATTCAAATCCCATTAACATACATATACAAATCAAAAATTTTGAAATTTATTTCTTTTAAACAAAAAAGTGACTTTTCTACTAAGAAAATACTTAAATTTTCTACAAAATAATTAAATTCTCTACAAAACAATTGAATTTTCAAAGAAATAGTTCAATTTTCAACCTTATAAGAAAATTCGTAACGAAAAAGTTTAATAGTTGATAGTTCAACCTAGCAGGATGAAATGTAATTGAAAAAAAATTAATTTCAAAATCAAAAAGACGAATTTTCAACAAATAAAAAGATTTCTCAGTGATGAAAGAAAAAAAAGTTCACCTGAATTGTTGACCCTGAAAGCCAAAAGACGAATTTTCTGTAGAAACATTGAATTTTCAACCAGTAAAATAATTTTAAATAATCAAAAAAATGTTCAGCAAAAAATTAATTTTCAACAAAATAGTTAAATTTTTAACCAAAGAGGTAAAGCTTCATTAAAAACAAATTCAACAGAATAGCTCAACTTTTACCCACGCAGTTAAATTTTCAATTATAAAAAATCAGTTCTCAAATAAATAGTCAAACTTTAACCAAAGAGATGAATTTTCAAATAAAAATATGAATCTTCAACGAAAAAATTATCTTTTAACAAAGTGGTGCAAAAAAAAATTTAAAAAAAAAACAGTTTAAATAAGAAGTAAATTTTCTACGAAGGTATTTGAACTTTCAACCCAAAAAGACGAATTTTCGATAATAACAGTTGAATTTTCATACAAAAAGGATGCCTTCTTAAAACAATTATTTAAATTTTAATCAAACAGTTGCATTTTCATCGAAGAAAGATCAATTTTCTACTAAAACAGATTACTTTTTAAATCAGAAAGACAAATATTAAAAAATATAGTTGAATTTTCATCGAAAAAATATTTAAATTAATTTTTCTACACAAAATGTGAATTTTTCTCAAAAGATAAATTTTCTACGAAATAGTTGAATTTTCAACCAAACAGTTGCATTCTTATCAAAAAAAGATTAATTTTCTGCTGAGATAGATGAATCTTTTAATAAAAAATATACATTTTCCAAAAAATAGTTGGATTTTTATCCAAAAAACATTTAAATTTATTTTTCAACACCAAAATATGAATTTCTGTCAAAAAGTAAATTTTCTACGAAATAGTGGAATTTTCAAGCAAAAAGATTAATTTTTGAACAAAACTGTTGCATTTTTAAACAAATAATAAAATTTACAACTAAAAAGATCATTTTCAGGAAGAAGCAACTGCAAAAAAAAAGAAATATAAATACAAAGAAAATAAATTACTAAGAAGAATGTTATATCAGGATTACCGCATAACTTAATTTTAAAAATTCTCTAATTTTTCCCTAACCACCTTTTCATTTCCCCTGACCATTAATATTCAAAAACCAGAATATTACATTTGTAACATTTTGAACCTAAAATCTTTTATAAGCGGAATAAAATAATTTCAAATAAAAGTTGGAAATTTTCAAATCTATTCGGTTTGACAGTTATTTAAAGTTATATAAATCTCGGACTTTTGTAAGATATTTTTCCAAATCCCTGACTTTTTCCTGAATTAAAAAAAAATTGTTGTTGGCTACGTTCCTTTTTTAACTCACCAGTTTTTTTTTGTGCGTAAAGTTGAATTCATATTACATTTCTGTGCAATTTCTGCGAGATACTTATTAAATTTGTGAATTTCCGAAAGTTACATGCATGAATGAAGGCCCCCCCCCCCTTCAGTAACAAATCGTAACAAAATCTTTTGACCCCTCCCTCCCTCCCCCTTAAGCTGTTACGTAATTTGAGTACGGTCCCAAATAAAATAGTTTGAAGAATGAATCAATGAATTTTTTAAGTGTTGAAAATTATATCATTTTTGAACAATTTTAACTTGAAAACCGTACAATTTAGTGATTATAAGTTGTTTCTTGAAAATATTAAATGAAAAATGTAATTTACAAATAAAAAAAATGAAACAATGAAAACTTTAAAATTATGAATATATTAATTAAAATGTTTTTGAAAATTAAAAAAAGATTTTGTAGTTTCAATCGGATGCATACATTTAATTAATTACGTAAGCATTCAAATTGAAATAGTTCAATTTTTAACGTAAAAATCTATAAATTATTCAATTATAAACAGATTAAGAATCGTCTTATAAAATCAATTTTATTATAATTCTTTTGTTAAGAGTCGTACTACAGTTCAATTTTAAAAATAAATACTTAATTTATATTTACAGTTTATCAACTTAACATTTTTCTTGTTTTCTTTTTTTTTTGTCGAAGTTAACCCGTACCACCGAGCCTTTGAAATTAACATGGGGTTTTAAATGGGAAATGCTTGATTTAGAAAAAAATGGAAAAAAGAGCTACTTGTTATAAAATTTTTATGAATTGTTATTATGCTTGGAAAGTGACCCCAAAAAATGCAAAATAGCAGTTCTCTATTAAATTCATACTAAAAACGGTGTTTTTCGGATTTTCTTCACAAGAATTATTTTTAATTAATAAGGGACGAGTTTCCAAGTATTTTGTAAATAAGTTTTTATTATTCAAACAATAATTATTTTAGGGTTGACCCAGAAAACCTATTCCCTGAGAAAGGCATTAAAATCCAAACTCAAAAGAACAAATATCAAGGTCTAAGGCTTAATGTCTCTGTTTGTTAAATTTTGTAAGAAAAATTTTAGAAACACAATATCATCAAGTCAATCTGTGCAAAAATTCTATTTTTGAACAAAAAGGCTCAGAAACATTATGAATCCAAAAAGCAGTTATTTTGAAAAAACATATTCGAAGAGTTCAAAATATGCAAAATGAATTAATGTTTGCCCTTCATAATGGAATATAGTACATAAAAACAGAAGGATAAGTATTTTTCTTCTTCATGGTTTTCTTCTTGTGTGAAACTGAAAATTTTTTTTTTTCTTTAGAAATTTTAACATGTTTTCATGATTTCGCGGGAATTTGACAAAATGAGGGGCAAAGAAATAGTTAATATGTGAAATTGTTACATATAAAGAGAGAGGGCATCAATGAAATCAATTTTGAATGAGACCTTTAGAGAGATAACAAAGCCTTTGATACTTTTATCGAATTTATATATGAAACATTGGAACTTAATGTTAATTCAATTTTTCAGTTAATTGGAAATTAAAAAAAAAAAAAAAAAAATTATTAAAGTACAAAAATGATTTTGAAATATTAAGGACTGACACCTAAACCGAAAATTGAAAGTTAAATTCTCATCCAAAAATTAAAAAATGAAAAATAATGTGAATAACAGTACGATAAGAAATTTCAGTCTCACATACATTACTGATATAAAGCATATGATAGAAATAAGTTTTCGTAGTATTATATTAAAATATACCCTGATGAGGAGATTTAAATAATCTCGAAACATGTTGGTTCCAAAAGTAGTATAAAAAAGACGGAGAAAGAGAAAGGAAATTTGAGTGAGGATGGCTTGGTTGTCTCTTTTCCAATTCTCTCCCTCTTTTTTCATCTTGTTATATACTTGTCTCTAAAGAGCCGATCAAAACGTTGTTTGGAAACATATTTTGAGGCCGTTCTATGCAATTCATTTTGCATATTTTGAACTTTTCGAATATGTTTTTTCAAAATAACTGCTTTTTGGATTCATAATGTTTCTGAGCCTTTTTGTTCAAAAATAGAATTTTTGCAGATTGACTTGATGGTATTGTGTTTCTAAAATTTTTCTTACAAAAAATAATTATTTGTTTAAGGCCATGTGACGAGTGGGTCACGTGACCGGATTCCTACCTTACCGACACTTTTTTTATTTGGAAACTTATGTTCACACGAATAGTCACATCGAGTTGAAAATTTGGGATCATAAATAAGAAACACTAAGAAATGCGGCTCTGGTCCTAACTTTTAATAATTATGAAAAAAGCAAAAAAAAATTATTAAAAAATTATTTTTTTTATAATTATTGAAATTTAGGACCAGAGCCGCATTTCTTAGTGCTTCTTATTTATTATCCCAAATTTTCAACTCGATGTGGCTATTCGTGTGAACATAGGTTTACAAATAAAAAAAGTGTCGGTAAGGTAGGAATCCGGTCACATGACCTTAAGAATTATATTTTTGTATTGTATACGGATCCTGTATATTTTGCCGGTTTTTAATTTTATCTTCCGACATATTTTGCCGGATCTTAATTTTCTCTTCCGGTAAGGCACCCCTGTGACTCGTTATAGAAATAATGTTGGTCAAACCCCTCCCCCCTTCCAACGTCCCGTGGGGGGGGGGCGAAAGGCACCCCTGTGACTGGTTACAGAAATATTATTGGTTTAAACCCCTACCCCTTTTCAACGTCTCGTGAGGGGCGGGAAGGCACCCCAGTTACTGGTTACAAAAGTTACCGTTCTATTGCCATGAATTTCTAAAATTTCCTCAAATTATAATATATTTCCACCCACCATTATTATTATTATTATTATTATTATTATTATTATTATTATTATACCATTAAGCCATTTCCCTTTAATTTTTAAAATGTATGAAAAGTTTGATGAATTACCATAATTTCTCAAATTTATGGATATTTATCATTATCGTGGGAATTTATGAAATTTTCGGAAAAATTATGAATTAGAATCGGTTGGAATCCATAATAAATTCTTCAGAATTCAATTTAGTACATGATAAAATATACCGGAAAAGAACATTCAAATCCGGCAAAATATGCCGGATATGTCAATAGAGAGAAAATCTACAGTTTATTATTATTAAAGTAGGGTTATTGTTACATTGTTAGATTAGGATTATTATCCTATTGGAAAATAACTGTCCAGGAACTTTTGCACGACATTATATATAAGAGAAAATAAATTTGTATACTCCCACATGTGCCTGAGTTATTATTTGCTTTATGTAAGATTTCAATTTCAGTCAACGTTTGCCGAAGATGTTTACACATAAATCTGTCTTGGGTCATAGTTTAGGACGCACGTGATTTTTTTAAGTTGAGCAAATGTTATGTTATTTTAAGGACGGTACGAGGGACGGTAATAAACGTTTGCAAGGACAACTAAGAATTTAAAAAAATGTAAAGGCTTGAATTTCGCTTCTTGTAGAAACAATCAAAGATCAACGATGTGACATTTTTGCGGGAGCGGAAGTGAACCGCCAGCTCGCACACTATCTTACCACTTATAAGACAAACAAGTAGTTGCTAAAGCTCGATTCTGATTGGTTCATTATGCCCAACTTTGAAGCTTTACAGTTTACTGTATCCAAACTAAGGCCCAGATCAAATTTTGCCAGAGGACTTTTCTGTTTTTTTTTTTTTTTTTTGGTCCTCTGTCACCCAGTAACGACATGCTCATAGGTGGTGGGTCATCCTGTATACAGGTAGTAAAACGAGTGTAAGGGTAAATAGGAAATTGAGTGACTGGTTCGATATTATGCAAGGCGTGAAACAAGGATGCGTTATCTCCTCGTGGCTATTTATCATATTCATGGATGAGTGTCTTAAGACTTTTCGACGAAGAAGGTGTAGATCTCGAAACCGTCAAGGTACGTGGGTTAGCTTTCACAGATGACAAGATTGTTATGGAAGAATCAGTCGAGGACTTGCAAAGAATGTTGAATAAACTTAATACAAGCATGAAGAACATGGGCCTCAAAATTAACGTGAATAAAACGAAAATCATGGTGTTCGAGAGAAAAAGTGAGAAAACAATATGCAACATTGCCCTAAATGATGAGAGATTAGAACAAGTTGACAAATACGTATATCTAGGTAGTCTATTCACTAACGACGGAAAAATAGTTGTTGAGTTAGATAGGCGCATAAATAAGAGTAAGCACTACTATCGGCGCAAAAATTATAGGCATCTGCCTTTGAAGCTTAACAGCTCAGCCACAAAAAATGCTAGAATAATAAGTAAATAGTCATTTGAAAGCTGCAAGTGTTTCACGTAAATGAGCCCGAAGACTTTAATGTAAAAAAATTTTTGTGCTTTGCAGACTGAAAAATGTGAAAAAAAGTAAGGAATTTTGGGCACATTTAAGAAGAGTCAACTTTAGAGCATTATTTCTTATACAAGCGGTAATGGGAAAAAATTGCGAAAATTCATGAATATGAGGAAAACCTTTGTGAACAAATCGCAGTTGACAAATTTGAGAAATAATGAAGATTGTTGTTGAACATTGCAAAAATGTACAACTATACTATCTCCGGTTCTAATAAAGATATGAAAGCGATTCAAACTGCAAACTGTAACGGATAGGCTCTGTAATTATTTACAATCTTCCGGAAGCATGTGATTGTTGTATTTTTGGTGAAAATCGCGATATCTGTAGACATTTTTTTTTGTTGGAAGACAAGTGTCAGAAAGCAGCGGGAACCCTTTTTTTTGCTTCCGACCGCTCGTGCCTTTTTTCGACTCGTGATTCTGAACTCTTGCCCAAAAAAAAGGATCCCCGCTGCTTTCTGACACTTGTCTTCCAACAAAAAAATGTCTACAAATATCGCGATTTTCACCAAAAATACAACAATCACATGCTTCCGGAAGATTGCAAATAATTACAGAGCCTATCCGTTACAGTTTGCAATTTGAATCGCTTTCATATCTTTATTAGAACCGGAGATAGTATAGTTGTACATTTTTGCAATTTTTAACAAAAATTTTCATTATTTCTCAAATTTGTCAACTGCGATTTGTTCACAAAGGTTTTTCTCATATTCATGAATTTTTGCAAATTTTTCCCATTACCCCTTGTATAAGAAATAATGCTCTAAAGTTGACTCTTCTTAAATGTGCCCAAAATTCCTTACTTTTTTTCACATTTTTCAGTCTGCAAAGCACAAAAATTTTTTTACATTAAAGTCTTCGGGCTCATTTACGTGAAACACTTGCAGCTTTCAAATGACTATCTACTTATTATTCTAGCATTTTTTGTGGCTGAGCTGTTAAGCTTCAAAGGCAGATGCCTATAATTTTTGCGCCGATAGTAAGCAGGTTATCGGTAGAGCAGGGTCCATCCTCACAAATAAAAAACATCACGTGCGTCCTAAACTACGACCCAAGACAGATTTATGTGTAAACATAATGTAGGAGTACAAAAATTTATTTTCTCTTATATGTAATGTCGTGCAAAAGTTTCTGGACATCTATTTTCCAATAGGTTGAACAAGCACCTCAATTATTGCATAAAAGGTGATAAAAGTACCCGTTTTATTGACATAAATGAAAGCCAGTATGTGTTAATTTTATTATTAGTTGTTTGAAAAAACGTCAAATGTTGATGTTTCCGGAAAATATCAATAAATTCGGAAATAACCAATTTTTTATTGTTTTTGGGCTAATTTTGAAGATTATTTTCTGCAAGTCTGTTAGAATACTGTTATATTAATTTGTTTCAATTCAGTTATGAAAACCTGACTTTATATCAATATTGATAAGTTCTTTATATTAAGCTTAGGTTTTGATTGCATCGAAGGAAAAATTCTAGAAATATCTTATCAAGTCACTAAAATAATTAAGAAAATTATCTTTAAAACTAGTGCAAAGAGATTAAAAAATATTAATTGCTTTTTGATTTATCAACATTTTTCGGAAACACTGAAATTTTTATTTTTTTAAATCACTTGTAATAAAACTAATATATTGCTTTCAACTTCAGACCATTAGGCATATAATTTCATCAGGTTTCGTGTAGTAATTGGAAGTCAATTTAGAGTTGAATATTTTTAAAACTAGATTGCTTTCATAAAGTATTGAAAAAGGTAGGTCTAGAAACTTTCGCATGGTGGTATATTACATTCTCTTATAAACTATCAAATGTGGGTATATTCTATTTCTGTAAAATTAAAATCTATCACTTATATCCCGAAAACAATAGTTTTCCACGATTTTATGAAAATTATAATTCTTAAACAAATAATAATTGTTTCAATAATTAAAAATTATTTACAAAATACTTGGAAACTCGTCCCTTAACAGTTAAAAATAATACTTGTTAAAAGAATTTAAAGAATACCATTTTTAGTATGAATTTAATAGAAAACTGCTATTTTGCAGTTTTTGGGTCACTTTCCAAGCACAATAACAAGGGCTTGAAAGGGGGGTGGGGAGTCAAAATTGAAACTTACTGGGTGGAAGTTATTCTTTGAATATGCGTTAAGAGGTTTCAATACTGATTTGAAAATCAAGCTTTTCAAATTTGAAACCCCATGTTAATTTCAAAGGCTCGGGGGCACGGGTTAACTTTGACAAAAAAAGAAAACAAGGAAAATGTTGAGTTGATAATCTTTAAATTGAATTAAGTATTTATTTTTAAAATTGAACTATAGTTCGACTCTTAACGATAGAATAATAATAAAATTGATTTTATAAGACGATTATGAATCTGTTCAAAAATAAATAATTTATAGATTTTTAAGTTAAAAATTGATCTATTTTAATTCAAAAGCCTTAGTAAGTAATGAAATGTTTGCATCCGATTGGAATTTCAAAATCTTTTTTTAAATTCTCAAACACATTTTGATTAATATATTCATAATTAAATGCTTTTATTCAATTTCAAATCCTATTCAAATATTATTGCATTCTAAAATACTCCATTTTTAAGCATTCAGTTTGAAAATTTTTAATTCAAATTATGGTTTCAATATTTAACAATATTTGAATGTTTATTTAAAATAAGAAATTATAAATCAAACATTCAAAAATAAAATAAATGAAATTGAATTATTTAAAATAAAATAAACCTCAAATAGTTCGAATTTCAGAGTGCTTTTAAGTTAGAATAGTTTGAAAATGATATAATTTTGAACACTTACAAATTTCTTTGAAAGAACTCTGGACACGCTTTGAGGTTCGCTATATCTGTTATAATAAATTAAAAATAAGAAAGTAAAAATGAAGTATGCAAAAATAAACAAATTGAAATTGAATTATTTAAAATAAAATAAGCCTCGAATCATTGAAATTTCAGAGTGCTGAATGAAAACTTGAAAATTTGCATTGATTCATTTTTTTTAATTTTTAATTTATAAGTGACATTTTTTAATTTGAATGTTTCAATAACAATGTAAAATCCTTTAATTGTAGTGTTTCAACCTAAAACTGTTAAAAAATTATATAATTTTGAACATTTAAAAAATTTGCTGATTCATTCTTCAATAGTATATTATGCGCCGAGGTGCATAATGTGGGTCTTTACGCAACAAGCGGCACTGCTCGCAGGACGATCGAAGCCGAGGCAAAGCCGAGGCGAGATAAGTCCTGCGAGCATTGTAAGCGAGTCGCCTGAAGTCCCGAATTCTGCTCATTGGCGCATATATTATTTTATATGTCGACGGTGCATTTACAAGTTTTGTTGCCAAGGCGTACAGTATCGTAATGTTGTACATTACGATACAGCGGAGTGTAATGTGAAGAGTGATCTTCCGCTGTATCGTAATGTACATTACGATACTCTACGCTGTCGCATAAAAACGCGTTAATGCACCGGAGTCACATAAAATATTTTATTTCGTAAAACGCATTATCTCCTTTGCCTGCTTAGTCAAGCTTTGTTTATAAAATGACGATGAGGACCGATATCAGTTCTCTGAAAGAACACATTGTGACGCACTTATGTTACGCATCTACATTTAGAATTAGGCCAATTATATTTCATGATGAAGAATATTAAAAATAGGAATTTTATTATGAAAAATTCATTATTATGACACTTATCATTATTATTACACATCTAAGTACTCAAAACTTATAAAAAAATATTGAAAATTGTTTCATTTTTTCAAATTAGACACAGCATATTTTCCTCCTGTTTGTAAATAATTTACAATTGTTTAAAAAATTATTAGTAGGTTGAGAGAGGGGGAGGGAGAGAGAACGCGATAGAGAAAGAGAGAGAGCGCGCGGCTCCGTTCTGTGGCATAAGACACAGCGCGTGTGTCAGAGGCCTGCGTTACACTTTCTAGTCGAGGTTTCATTTGAATCAGGCGCGACTCCCCATATCGAGGTCTAAGATGTTTACACATCAAAAACATATCAAAAAAAGCTAAAATAGCCATACATAATTCTATATTCGTACCGACTGTACCATACGGTAGCGAGACATGGACCTGTCAAGAAAAGGACAGGAGTATAATCAATGCGATCGGCATGAAACCTCTGCGCATAATATGCGGGAAAACACTGATGGACAAAGTACGAAACGAGACAATCCTCAAAGAATGTGGTACAGGAGAGACACTAGTTGACATATGGGAAAGAAATCAGCTAAGGTTGCTCGGACATCTTGAAAGAATGAAAGATGAACGACTGACCAAGCAAGTGTATGAAGGTAAAGTAAATGGCAAAATGCCCAGAGGTAGACCGCCGAAAGAATGGTTAGAATCTGTGAATGAGACGTTAATCCGAAGAGACATAAGAAGCCATAGAAACACAAGAGCTTGCATGAAAAAATGCATGGATGTGAAGGAAGTTAGAGTAGTATGCCAGGACAGAAATGTGTGGCGACAAGTAGTTTGTAAACAGAGTGACAATAGAGTGAATGATGCTTGAAACAAAGACCTGGGATACTACTGGGCCCAAGTGGGCAACCATATATAACAATTTTCTTAGGCCCCTCACTTGGGGTGATCGCTAGAGAGATTGATCAGCAACCTGGGTCGGAGCAGTGTTGCGGAATGATCGTTTCATTTAAATAAATAATAAGAGAATTCCAGATTAAATCTAAAACATCTATACCTAACACCTATATACCTATCTACCTCATACCCATATACTGACCATACTTTATACCTATATACCTATTCACTATTTTCCAACCGAGCAAGTCACGCCTACCCCGAAAGGGAAATGGCTTAATGGTATAATAATAATAATAATAATCTATCTATCCACCAAAAAGTCTTCCTCAGGATGGACAAATTAGCTGAAGCTAATACTGCTCTCCGCGATTTGCTCCCCGAAGATGTTAATCTCTGGAATCTGAACTGTGTAGTTTACGAGAAGGCGGTCTCCCTGCTTAGCGACGATAGAAATAACGAAACTTCGGTACGTCTGAGTAAGACACGCGAGCGTATTGCACAGCTTCAGTTCAAAATTGAAACGGCGAGACGGCATGCATCAAATGTTCAGTGCGTGATTAGCTACATAACATCAAATAAAAAGTTCACTCCAAAAGTTAGGGCACTTGCTCGAAATTTGAGGAAAGCAAGTCACACGCTGAACAAATGTAAACTGTCGACCATCAAGCAGCACTGGACGCAAAAATTAAGATCTCTTTCAACAGCGAAACAGCGCCTTTAACGGCGATTTAAGTGGATTCAGGAAAATTCCACCTTTTCTACTAAACCTTCCCGTCTGTTCAATAAAGCGTCATGTGTAGTTAAAAATCCGCCTAGTCGAGAAGAGATTCAAGTCTTCTGGGAGCAAGTATATGGAGATACTTATCAGCTAAATGAAGACGCTTCTGATATATCACTCTTTCGTAACTTTTGCCAAAGGCAAAGGTTACAAGATCCAGAGGAAGAGTGTCCACTAATTACTGCTGAAGAAGTGAAGAAAGTTATCGCTAGCACTAAGAACTTTTCAGCGCCAGGGCCAGATAAAATCAACAACTTTTGGTGGAAGAAGTTTCCTTCTACGCACCAACATCTAGCTCGTATATTTACTACTTTCTTAAACGGAGAACAACCCGTCCCGCAGTGGCTAGTGGAAGGACGCACGGTATTGATCCCTAAGGCCGGAGATTTGTCATGTCCAAAGAACTACAGGCCCATAGCTTGTTTAAACACCAGCTACAAGCTATTCACTGGCATCCTCAAAGAGAGGATATTGACATCTATCGAGCCGGTATGGAGTGTAATAGTCGAACAACGTGGATGCAAGAGAGGGCTGGCAGGTTGCAAGATGATGACAATACAACGAAGTCTTCATCCTAGATCTTCCGTACCTCGAATATATCTCTCTCGCGATAAAGGGGGTAGAGGATTGCTAAGCTTAGAGTGTCTTCATCGAAGAACGGTTCTGGCTACAGCCTGCTCAGTTCTAAAAAGCACGGATTCCCTTATGCGACTCGTACATCAACATGAAGTCGCCAATGCTGCGGTGTTTCTATACCATGCAGCAGATAGGGCCGCAGAGGAGCTTGACCTCCCATTTGATTCCAGCAACATTACACATGGCCTAGCATCACTAACACCTCTGGTGCTCAAAAGTCGTATACAGGAAGCAGAACATACGCTCCTACTGAGAGAACATGCTGAGAAACCCCTCCATGGTAAGTTCTACGGCATCCTACGTAGAGAAGAGCTCTCGATGGGTCTGTCCAACATGTTTCTCAAGTCTGCTGGATTGAGATCGGAGACCGAGGGATTTCTTTTTGCCTGTCAAGATGGCGTCGTAGACACCTTAGTTTACCGCGAGCGCATAATGAATATACCTGTACGCGATACCAACTGCCGAGCGTGCAAGCAAGAGCCCGAAACACTTGGACATGTTCTCAGTGGATGCTCTAAATATGCACGCTGCGCGTACATAGAGAGACACATAATGCAGCTCTGAAAGTGATATATTACCATCTTAGGCATTTCTATGGTGTTGATCTATTGCCCGTCTTGCCATACGCCCAGGGGGAACTCGAGTCAGTTGTGGAGAATGATGAGTGTAAGATCTACTGGAATTTCTCATTCTCCACCACTCAACGTATCAGTGCTACGAAGCCTGACATTGTCCTCCAAGATCTGAAGAACAAGATCATTTACGTGATTGAATTCTCGGCACCAGCCGATGGTAATATCACGGCAAAGGAGGGAAAAAACAGGCGAAATATCAAGCACTTCTTTTCGAGCTGAGTAGGCTGTACCAAGGCTACAAAGTCCATCTTATAATTCTCATAATCGGCTGCCTTGGAGGTATGAAAGCTTCATTTATTAGCCAACTCAACAAGATTCCGGCTTGCTAGCGTCAGGCTCATTTCATCGCGAACCGGATGCAAAAGGCTGTTCTCCTGGGATCACTCCATCTGGTCCGTCAACACTGTTCCTCTTAAATTCTACAAAGATTGGTAGCTCTAAAAAAGTATCCAGAGGTGAAACCTTCATCTCCAACTGTCTTGTCTGCCGCGTAAGGTCATCCGCGGCTAGAGACCTGACTCCAGGGAACAGTGTTGCCCGATGTTATCACGCGTAAATTTCTCGCTCTTGCTTACCTTCTAGGACAGGAGGAGCAGAAGCGGATGACGTACACGTTCCAGTAGCTTTGGGATTGGTTTCTTTAAGGAATCATGATCGAAGCTTCCAGAGCCTACAACTTCTCTAAAATAATAATAAGAGCCTCGGTGGCTCAGTGGGTTAGACGCTCGGACTTTACCTCAGAGGTCCGGGGTTCGATCCCTGAGCCGGTACCTCTTGAAATTTTTCTATGTACCTTTACCGAGGTTCCGGTGGTTCGGAACCCACCTTAGGCTGTAGGTCCCCTCATCATGCACTTGACTGCAACCCAGTCCGTGAATGATGGGGTAAAAACCAGGCTTTGCCCAATATGTCAGGGCACACGCTCTTATCAGGTCACTTGATTGCATTATAATAATGCGTCCGTGACTGATAATATATACCGGGAATACCCCGTGCATAATATTCAAACAAACAAAACATCCAACTCTAACCAAAAATGCCTTCGACATATTGGGCTGTAACCATCTTAAGCCTGAGAGAAAAATGAGTTTCCTCATTTTTTATAATAAGGTTGGAACCCTATCGAAGGTGTTCTCGCGTTGTCGTCGCAGGAGGGCTTGAGCGTTCCTCTCATGAATTTGAAGGCTATTTTGGCCGTAGCATTGCTACTGACAGGGTTTCCCATGCCAGACAGGCAGAAAACGAAGAGGAAAGTGACTAAGAGGAACACCAAAACCCATAAATGATAATGGAGAGTATTTTAAAAATTTTGAAACGTTTGTCGCTACCCGAGGATCGTCGGGGCGCCCCTGGAGCCACCGCTGGGGGCCACAGCATGCGGGACGGTGGTGATGGTGAGCGGCGAGATGGTCAGGCAGATCTCACCAATCAAACAGCTGGCCAGCAAGAACATCTGCGACATACGGTAAGCAGTGAAACATCAACTGCGTCTGCTGAGGATGCTTTGGCTAGCGTTAGCTATTTGCAGCCAACCACTTCAACAGAAATACCGTGGGAGAGCATCAAGTGGGATACCACAATGAATGAGGAATTGATGCGTCTGTATTATGAAAGTGCGAAGTTTGAAACATCACGCAAAAAGGACAAAATTTCAGAACGAAATTTGCCGCAAAGTATCCTCAAATAGAGAAAGTCGCATTGAGAGATCTTATCGCTAAGGTGAAGGACATCAGGACTAATCTACTCATCTCAGAAGATCGAGTAATGGATATTAAACAGCAGGTTGATTTGGAGTGGAAGAACAACGGCAATGAACAGCAGTTAGAGAAAGCCGCGGCACACGAACAAACAGTGGCAATTGATGTTCTTTCTCAACCTGGTGATGATCCAGCACCACCAAATCCTCCGGAGGTAGCTGGCCTAATACACGCAGTGCCAGAAGCAGAGGTTCAACAACCAAGGAGGCGATTAAAATGGACATACCATATGAACAGAGATGTGATGCGCTTTTATTTTTTGGCAAAGAAAAGTGGGCAAAGTGTAAGGAGAGAACATCATCGTCTCTTCTTACTTAAGTACTCAGGACTAGCCACAAGAATAAATGAGCAGAATATAGCAGATAAAAAACGCTCAATATCTGTAAACAAATTGCTTTCGGCTGTTGAAATAGCTGCTATCGAAATGGAAGTAGAGCAGCAGCTTCCTATTGATGAACTTCCATTGGAAGATGTGGACAACGAGGACTTGATTGCAGTTGAAGGCATAGATGCTAGGGATAATTAACATCAAGTACCGGATGGACTAGAACCACATCCAGACATTATAAATGATGATATAAACAGCGAAGTCCCAGAAAAACTACAGCACCTTGAAAGGAATTTTGGTCATGTTTTACTAGAGTTCAGACATGTAGAACCAACACAAAGGCATTCACTGCCCAAGATCAACATCACAAATGATCTGCGTGCACTAATAAAATACCTGAACAGCAAGGTTTTACCTATGCATTTGAACAGAACACAAAATGCGTTAGAGGTGCAAACTCTTGTATACTGTGCAGCTGTAGCAACCGTTAGAACGTTGGGCCGCAGAACTAGGTATGAAATGTGGTATGAAATTAAAATCCTTTTTGGTTGAAATATCATATTGAAATATATTTGAAATATAATATTCGTTGGAGATACCAACGAATCCATCGAGCACATTATTGATGGTTGCCGCGTAATGGCTCAAAGAGAATATACGCACAGACATAACGATGGGGCGGGCATTGTACATCAACAACTTGCCCTAAACCTAGGACTCTTAACAGAAGGCGGTTTTATTAAACACCTGTCGCATTGTAAGAAACTTCCTAGACCATCAGGAAGCAAGTGACTAAGAACCCATGGCGTGATAGATGGTAGCTCTAAGAAAGCATCCAGAGGCGACTGTTGTCACCTTCAACACACACGGCCGCTGCGTAAGGATAACAGCGGCAAAAACAAACTGCAAACTACACCATGCTCCTAATTTTATACCTACAACATCATCGTTAATGATTTCAAACATCGTATTAAAATAACTTATAACATCCTCATCTCATCAGTCACTTGACTTAGTCCGTGGCCGTGACGAAAAACCGGGTACACCCGAGAAAAAGTTTGAAAAAAAAAATAATGATATACCGTGACCACATTTTGCGTCAAGAAGTCCCCAGCGATATGTGCAGAGCTTGTAATGCACATTCTGAGTACCCAGAACACATGCTATCCAGGTGTCCCACTAACGCGGGAACGATGTATGTCTACATACATAATGCGGCTCTAAGAGTGCTGTACTACCATATTTCTCGCTCTTACGGTGTTGGCCCCGACCTTTCCCTGTCGAACAATTTTCGGACAGTAGTCTGCATAGCACACTCGAGGCCTGATATCGTTCTTCAAGACTTTGTATAACTCTTCGAATGGAAGAATTCTTCTTACCATTGTGGAGTTTTTTTTTCTCATTTTTTACAGTTTTTGAGAAAAATCAAAAGAAAAACAGAAAAAGGTAATTAGCATCAAATTTTTAGGTCACACAGAACACAAACAACATAAGGTACATATGCTTTCTTAACCACTTAAACCAAAATTAGATGCACCGTTGCTACTATTCATTCGGATTTAGTCAGATAGGAATATATATCTATCTTTCTTAAAGTCTATCTTATAGACTAACACACAGTAAAAACTAGGCATTCATTTTTATCTGGGATCCTTTTTTGGGCGTTTTAATATGATCTCACAAATAGTCTATTTTAGTACCAGTTTCTGTCTTGTTTAGTTTGCTAACTTCAGAGTGATAAATGATCCGAGATAGCGAACTAAATTGATTCAGAGGGTGCATTGATTCAATTGTTCCAAAATTCAATCTCACAAAAAACAAAAAATAGATTAATAGACCAGGGATCGGGACGTTTTAGGTTAGACCAATCCAGGTGCGGACAAAATTAAAATATTCGAAAAGTTTACTAAAATGTTGAAGATTTTATAAAATTGGTTACTTTTCATCAAAGCAGAAAGTTAACCTAAAATTTATAAAATGATATTAATTTGGCAGATTTTCATGAATTCTAAAACGAAGGAGTTTTTCGAGTCTCAAAGTACGAATGTTCACCCCAAAAAAAACCTCTCGTATTGACTTTCACACAAATATACCAGATTAATAACATTTTCAAAATATTGATGTCAGCTTTTTGAATTTTGGGCCGCGAATTCCTCTTTTGTGACTCAGAAAATGTTCTCCTAATTTTTTGTATTGGATTTAAAAGTAATAAAAACCAATTGATTTGAGGGTTATACCATTTTTCATCGCTTCCTGATTATATTTTGGACATAACCCTAATTCAAAATTTCTTTTTCAAAATTAGTCCTTAATAGGATCTTAGAAAGCAGCGTACCATCAAGTTGACATGGACAGAAAATTTCAGTATTGAGTGAATTTAAAAGTCAAAAAGATCTAACAGTCGGAGCGCGCACGAAATTGACATGTTATTTCGAGGTTATGTTGGTTTCTAAACTTGACACTTGACAGATTAGAATTTGTTTTATCAGATTTAGTTATTGATAGATGATTTTCATTTCGAGCCTATTTCAATCCACAAGCCGACCTTATTTTATTAGAGTGGCGGATCGAACAGAAGAGTGCAATTGTTTTGTTGCGTGAACTGTTTTAATACCGAATTAAGTTCTAAATCGAATCCTAGTTTTTACAGTGCACTATTGCTACTCCCAGATGAGTAAGCCATGAATAGCAATGAGAAAGAAAGGATGTTCACTGAAAGTGATGATACACTGAGAATGGGGTTTTCCTTCATTCTTATTTTTCGCCCATTACACTCCTTTCACCTTCTACGGCTTCGAGTGCATAATATTTTTAGAAAGAAAGGGAGCGCTAGAAAGTATTCATAAAAGAATACTTAAATAAAATCAAACTACTAATAGTTAAAAGTGGAACAAGTATTACTCTTGGTATGATCCCTTTTTAGGCACTATTGGGAACCGCAGAATTGCGATATGCCATCTGGTGGCGAAAAATATTACTAGTCAAAGTGGGTCGGTTTTAAATACCAGGAGCTAATTGTATTGGAAATAGCGAAACGAAATATTTGTAATAGGTGTGATTAAATAAACTGCCATCAAAGAAAACGCGATTTAGTTTAGAAATGGATATTAGAGGAATGAAATTCAGTCTCAAGAAAACGAAAAGCAGATTGTTTTGTTCTGTGTTTGGGTGCTCTATTCAAGTCTGCAAAGACCAAGAAGTTCGTTTTCATAAATTTCCTAAATCTGATGAAAATGATGTAATATTGAAATTGATATTAAGAAGAGGTCAGTTGCAAAGAATTATAATCTATGAAGAATTCAATTAAGTATTCTGACAAAATTAAATCAAAATAATCGTGCTTCTATTATTCGCTTTGTTATGAAAGTGCAACCTAACTTAAAAGTTACAAATTTTTTGTTAAAAAAAAAATATTGCCTCAAAGAGATGAAGTGATGATTCTGTACGGCTAATCTGACAGTTTATATAATTTTAGTATTTCACACTTCCATGCTTGTAGATGACATATTTAATAAAATTACAGGCACAGTCGAAATAAGAGTGCAGCTTGAGGTTTATCCCTCAAACTTGAAGTTTGCACAAAGATACTATAAGCCTAGATGCGACACGGGGTGTCAGAGTGGGAGAACAATATATATAGGACATCACATTTTCTGCCATATCGAGGTGCTGCCCTCACCGTACTATGAAGTCGGGCGCTGGATTTTTCATTCTTCGTCAAATATGACGGTAAAGCAGTTGAAAGATTTTTTAAGGTTAGAAATTTTGACAAGTATCGCTACATGAACAACGCAACCAAAGATATTCTAGACTAAAAATTCTAGAATGAAATAAACATATAATTTTTTTAAACTACAGAGTTATTACAGGTCACGTAATTCCAGAAAGTCAGGGAATGTCAGGGAAAACCTGACAGAGTTAGGGAATTTTCAATAAATTACAGTTGAAATTAATTTTATTATTATTGTTGAAAATCGCAGATATTTAATTGAAGATTAATCTGTTTCGGCTGGGGATTTAAACTACTTTGTTGAAAATGTATCTTTTTTTCTTTAATGCAACTATTTTTGGTATGAAATTAAAATCCTTTTTGGTTGAAATATCAGATATCACGTTTTTCATTGAGAATTAATCTTTTTTGGTGGAAAATTTAACTACTTAATTATAAGTGGAACTACTTTCTTAAAAATTCATTTATTTTGTTGATGTTTCTTCATTTTAGTTGAAACCTCCTTCTTTTGTTCAAAATTTAATTCTCTTGCTGACAATAATGTTTTCTAGATGATAATAAATTGTTTTAACTGAAAATTTAACTCGTACATGTTATCTGGTTTATTAAAATTCCTGTATTTTATTGAAAACTCGAATTTTGTAGGAGAATATTTAATCTTCCTGGTGATTAGTTCACCCTTTTGGTTGGAAATTACTTTAAAAAATCAAATATTCGGTTGAAAATGCATGTACTTTGTTAAAAATTCATCTTATTGGTTGAAATTGTGAAGATTAATCTTTCTGGTTGGAAATTAGATTTTTCTTATTTAGAATTCATTTTTTAAACTAGAAATATAACTTGCATTTTTTGTCGAAAATTTATCTTTTCCGATAGAAATTTAATCTTCTTGGTTGAAATTATACTATTTCGTTGAAAAATTACTTTAATTTTATTGAAAATTAATTTATTTCACTGAAAATCTAACCATTCTATTTTTAGTTGAAAATGTATCTGTTTTCGGTGAAAATTTACTTTTTTTTTATAAAAATGTAATCTTTTTCGTTAAAAAGTTATCTGCTTAGTAGAAAATTTAGCTATTCTATTTTTTGTGCAGAATTAATTTCTTCCATTGAAAAAAAAAACTAGTTGAAAATTCTTTTTTTTTGTTGATAGAAAATTCATCTTTTGGAGTGAAAAATCCACTATTTGTACAAAATTTCATATTTTTGGTAGAAAATTCATCATAGTGATTAAAATAATTTCTTTGCTTGAAAATTCGTTTGTTTTTAGTTGAAAATTAATTTTTTAAGCTGAAGATATAACTATTCCATGTTCGTTTGGAAATTTATATTTTTCCTTGAAAATTTATCATTTTTGCTGAAAACTCGTTTTTTTTTCAAATTTACTTTTCGAACTGCAAATTAAAATATTATATTTATGATTTGTAAATTTAGCTCTTTTAGTTTAAAATTGAATTATTTTGTTCAAAAATAATTTTTTTGTTATGAAAAAAATACATTTTTTTGAAAATTCTTTTTTTTTTGGTTGCACATTTATTTTTCTGACATTTTCAGTATTCTCATATTGATTGAAAATTGATTTTTTCTTAGATGAAAATTCATCAACTTTGTTGAATTTGAGTCTTTTTTGGTAGAAAATTAATCTTTTGGGTTAAAAATTCATCATTTCATTTAAAAATTAATTTCTTTGGTTAAAAATTGATCTTTTTGACTTGAAAACACAACTAAAAACTGTTTTAAATATATTAAAAAAGAAAATTTATTTTGCTCGTGAGAATTTCTCCGAGCTCTTAATTTTTTTAGAACACTACGCACCAACGCACTTCCCAACAAAAATATATAATATCTTTGCTTCCCAATATAATGAAAATAGTGCGATGTCTACAGGCACACGGAAAATGCATATTTGAAATAAATAATCGAAAATTGATAATAACAGAAGCACTGAAATTATGGTAATAAATAAACTGAATTTCGAGAGAAATACTCTCGAAAAGGTAATTATGTTTATATTTGCTAAATATTATTATAATTTCTAATACGCTCATGTTTCTATAAATGATAGATATGATTTTTCAAATTATAATTTTTTGTATTTTGAACTTTAATTTTTGTTACGTGGATGAACCGAAATTTAAGTGCATCTAAGAATATATAGAATTTTTGCAAATCTGAAGCTTGAGACAGGTTTTTTTTGGAGAGATAAATCAAGACTGAAATATTTTCCTTTGATAAACATTTTTTTAAATTAAAATAATGGAAGTGTCTACGCGTACTGAAAAAAAACAGCTATACGTACCAAAATTTCGGTACAAATAGCCCCTTTTCCAACTCCCCTTATTTGTACCGAAAAAATCCAGCTATTTGTACCGAAATTTCGGTACACACAGCCACGGCCTAAAATAATCAAATATTTATACGAAAGAAAAAACTTTTTCCAGTGTACATTTTTTAAAAATATTGTTTAAATTCAAAATTACAATAATTGAAAAATATATATATCTGTGTATAAAAAATTTTGATTGAAAATGTACATAGTATTTTTTTAGAATTACAACAAATGTTCTCAAAAATCGAATTGTTAATTAAAAAAAAAACCAAAATGGAATTTCCATATGTGACGTGCGCCGAAGAAAGGGGGCTTATTCTAAAAAAGTCGAAATCGAGGTTTTTACACCTTTCGATAGTTTTTGAGTTGCTCTTTTTAATGAAACCATCGAAAAAAATTTCCGAGCGTTATTATTGCTAATAATTGGGTTGATAGGTACCCGAGGAATCGTGCTTTCGCTCGAGATCCCGTGAAACACCTCCCACCACTCACCACTACATCTCCGCGTCTCATCTATACCCCGTCCGTGAGCAGTGCCGCTATATGCGTGAGAATGTAGGGGCAAGTGGAGAGGGAAGATTTCCTTAGTCTTCCCTCTCTCCTAAAAGTCGCGTCTATCGAGTCGACTTCGACCGCTCGTCCTGAAAAATCTCGCTTTCCAGAGTAAGCCCCCTTTCTTCAGCGCACGTCACATATCAATCAGGGCTGACAATTTTATAACAGCAATGCAAATTAAAAATAACTAAAAGAATAACAGATAACAAGTAACTATTGAGACTATACTGATAAAATAACTGTTTTTTTCAAATTTATACTAAATAAAAATACAGTATTACAAAGAAAAATAACTTACTTTAAAGAATCCAAATTGTTTAACAATTGAAATTAATAACAAGAAGGAAAAGATGGAAGGGTTTTCAAATTAATAATTATTATTCTGAATCTTATGATATACACGGGCTGCTGTGATATACATTTTGAAATTTGTATCCTTTTTTAAAGAAAACCATTTTTACAATATATTCTTTTCATTAACTTGAACTCAAAATAGCAACAAGAACACCGGGGAGATTACGATATCCGTGGCGACAAAGTTTTTATGTGGATTCCTATAGGATTTTTGGCGAGAAACACGAATCTGAAATTTTTAAATCGATATCTCGAATATTTTTCGAGATATCGATTTCTTTATGTTAAAATTATTGTCTTTTGTTTTTGATTAACATATTTTCTGAATTTCGATTTCTATGATATTTTTTGCGAGAAACACGGATCTATGATTGTTAAATTGATTTTTCGAATAGTTTTCGATATATCTATTTTTTATGTTAAAATTATTGACTTATTTTTTATTAATATAGCTTCTAAATATTTATTTCGATGGCATTTTTTGCGAGAAACACGGATCTGACATTTTTAAATCTATATCTGAAATAGTTTTTGATATATCGATTTTTTCTGTTAAATTGAATAATCAAATAATACAGGTGTCCTACCTGTTTCCAATGTCTAGTGCGGTACGGGAAAGCACCCCTGTGATTGGTCACAGAAATAATGTAAGGTAACACTCCTACCCCTTTTCCAATGTCTAGTGCGGTACGCGAAAGCACCCCTGTGATTGGTCACAGAAATAATGTAAGGTAACACTCCTACCCCTTTTCCAACGCCTTGTGCGGGCGGGAAGGCACCCCTGTGACAGGTCACAAAAATAATGTACGATAACACCCCTACCCCTTTTCTAACGCCTCGTGGGGGCGGGAAGGCACCCCTGTGACAGGTCACAAAAATAATGTAAGGTAACACCCCTACCCCTTTTCCAACGCCCCGTGGGGGCGGGAAGGCACCCCTTCGACAGGTCACAAAAATAATGTAAGGTAACACTCCTACCCCTTTTCCAACGCCTTGTGGGGGCGGGAAGGCATCTCTGTGACTGTTCACAAAAACGGTGTAAGGTAACACCCCTATTGTGTGTGTGTGTGTGTGTGTATATATACATACACATTTGAAAAAAGCTTAAAAAATCGACATATCTCGAAAACTATCAGAGATATCGATTTAAAACTTTCAGATTCGTGTTTCTCGCCAAAACTCCTATAGGAATCCACTTTAAAACTTTGTCGCCACGGATATCGTAATCTTGCCAGAACACCATTGCAGATATCAAGAGTAATTTTCCACAAGTGGAC
The DNA here is from genome assembly GCA_932178445.1 of Andricus quercusramuli. Taxonomy (NCBI): domain Eukaryota; kingdom Metazoa; phylum Arthropoda; class Insecta; order Hymenoptera; family Cynipidae; genus Andricus; species Andricus quercusramuli. The sequence continues at coordinate 98,805 of CAKNXH010059976.1, read as the reverse complement.
ATTTATAAAACTCATAGATAAGTGATTCCAGTGGCGGCGTAAGGGGGGTGCGGTGGGGCCGGTCCGCCCCGGGTGCCAGCCCTGGTGCCAAGCACCAAGGGGTGAAAATAAGGGGCAATAAGGGGTGACAAAACCAAAATGCCACACCGCAACCGCCCCGGGTGCCAACCCATGCTACGCCGCCACTGAGTGATACACGAATTATTTTATTTTAAACAAGCAGTAAAAAGATAAACGTTTTTAAAACTTTTCAATAATTTCTGAATATTTATTGTTTACACCTTCAATTTAAAAATTTTAGATAAAATATTTATAAAGTTGCATTCATTTTAACTGACCAACCTGTGGGCCTAGAGGCGTGGACCATTCCATCATTCGATTAAAATTAAAAAATGCATTTTTTAATTTTCAAATTATCGGTTTCACAATTGAAAATTTGGAGCCTACGGATTTAGGCGACTAAAAATATGAGCAAATAGCGCTGAAAATATCACAAATTACGTGCTTAAAAACATTTCTACATAAGTCCGGAAATCGTTAGCCAGCTTTATGGGACTGACAAGCTACCTGCGATGAAGTAGTGAATACATGTACAGTCAGATCTTTTCTGGTGATTTGACTTTTCCTGAATTTTGCAAGTCAGATTTTGGAACTAATAAAAACTTTTTTGACGTAAGTACTTCTGTCAGAATATTTTTGATTGTGCTTATTTTCAAAAATATATTAAAGCACATATATTAATAATAATCCTATCATGAACAAATTCGCATTATTCGATTATTGTTACTGGTACTCAGTTTACTGATACTCAACTCTTAATGAGTTAATCAAATTAATAAATTAAACCTATTGAACTAAAATTAATCATTCAAATTTATAATTGAAAATATATTTTGTTTGGGGGCAAGATACATAAAATCTTATCAAATATTATACAAAAAATCAAATCTAATAAAAAAAATTCTATCATACAATTTTATTTTATTTAATTCATAATTAATACCACAAGCAATAAAATTTAAGAATTACTGTACTCTAAATCGCTAATTCTACACGCGAGAACTCGACACAATCATATTTATTAAACAAATTAATTATTTTCAATTTTAATTCAATATGGTTATAAATTCTACATCATAAAATTCTACACAAAATAATACTTCAAATTTTGCAAATTTAAATCAACTTTCCAAACAAAAAGAGTTCCACATAAAATATTTTTATAAACAATTCCTCAAAAATTTCAATTATTTTTTGCACAAAATTTACGATGTGTGATTTAATCGTGTTAAGTTCACATTTAAAGCATTAAATTGGTTTAATAAATATGATTTTGTATAGTTTTCGCATGTAAAATTAGCGATGTAGAATTTTCAAATGTAGAGTTTCATTTGGTAAAATTGCTACCGCCTCTTTTTCAAATAACAACCCGGTAAGAAGGCTTGAATAGAATAGGATTGAAAAATGCAATTCCTGTGAATACTTGATTTTCCCTTCGTTCTCTTATATAAGAAACAGTATTAAAAAGAAGCAACTGCTATCCCTGTCAATACACTTTGAAAAATATAATTTTCGATCGAATTTACATACAATTTATTCACAATTAGTAAATTATTTACTATGACTATGCATGTAGAATTATTAAAGTCATATTAAAATTTATTTCATCTACACTGAATTCAAATTTTCAATTTATTTAAGATAATTAATTTTTTTAAACACATAAATTATATTTGGAATTTAGGTATCACAGAATATATTACACTCAATTCAGGTTCATTATACTGAACTTGAGGATAATACATTACATATAAATCCAATGTAAATTTCTTGAATTCAAATCACTTGATGTCTCCGAAGGGCAAACTTGAATTCATTTAAATAGACCGTAAAACTGTTTTATGCACACATTTCTTGAAGGAATTAGGGTGAATTAAATACGCTTCAAGTCTATCCTGCTTTACGGAATACGAGAGAGATGTCATTAACGCAACATGAATAGCCGGAAATTACATTTTTGAGATAACCTATTCTATTTTTGTACATTGAAGCCTAAAGGGAAAATCAGGGATTAAAAATAATAGAATTATCTCTGCTTTTACGTTAAAATCATAAAATTTTAATCTTATTCTATTCAAGCCTTATTTACCGGGAATTTTCTGCATCAAAAAATTTGACTTTAGTCAAATTATATTGTATTTCAAAAATATAAGCAATACAATTACTAGGTTATTAGGTATTAGTTACTATTAACATTTTGTCACTAATGTTACAGTATATTAATTGCAATATAAGTAATCTCAAAGATATTAATATCTTTGTGTAATCTTTTCCATGACAAATGTAGCAGCTAATAATGTTCATTACGATACTATTACATTTTTATTTAATTCAAGATTGAATTTTATGCATCTATGCATTTCCTTGATGCGAAATTTATTCAAAAAATTGTAAACAATAATTTTAAAAATATTTAATATAAAATTTATATTTTTAAGTATGTACCGACTGAGTATCGGCTATTTGATTGACTAGTTTGGGGGGTAAAGAGCGTGTGGGGGGGGGGAAGCAGTTTGGTGGCGTAATATACGGGTTGAGAGGATCGGGCAATTTTTGCCGGGAGTGCCAACTACATTTAGTTCCTCGAACTATACCCCGTGCCGCATCTAGGCTTATAATATCTTTGGTTTGCATACAAAATGCAATTATATTTTAATACAAGTTTCGTCTGTCGGCTTCTTTACTTCAAAATATGACATTTCCAGCATGCAAAACTCTTTTTCCTTCAACATAATTTCTGCAGGAAGGTTTAGATGCCGTGAACCGACAAATTTTAGCGATACTTAGTTTAATTTTTCTTTGAAATTCACAAAAAAAAACGGTCTTTCACCTGTCAGACGTCCACAAACGACCCATTTACGGCGGCCATCTTGTTCCTGTGTCGTCACGATTTCGGATCCCAATACCCCATCCCCATCGTTGTGTATTTTAGTGACACTCGAATAATAATCTAACGGATAACAAATCATTGATAAATAGTACGAGAGCTGACGACATTTTTCATATATCATTTTCTAACAGTTGAAACTTTTTGTATGGACTATTTTCATGTGAAACTTACGGAAGTGCCACTTTGCCCCCGCCCCCCCTCTCATCGATTGCAACATATTTATTGTTGCAATTGCAAAATTTAACAATTTTGCTTACTTTTTATGATTTTCTTCCGGCTGAGTGTTTGAGGACCAGTTACTTTTAACGAAAAACACGCGAAATTGCAATTGCCAGACGATTTTCCCGGTTGTAAGATGGTGCTACAGTCGTCCAAAGTTGTACATTTTTCGGCGGGTGAATGCATGATTTTCTACCATCTGGTTGTTTGAAAACCAGTTATTTTTACTAAAGAAAACTCAAAAATCCACTTACCAGACACTTTGCCCCACCTCAAGATGGTCGATTTTTGTGGATCAATCATCTGATTCATTTGATCAAAATTGAAAACAGATTCAAAACAAAAATATACAAAAAAATGCAAATATAAAAATACATGATATAAAAATACAAATATACAAAAACATACTTAGAAAACCGTTTAGTTCATAGAACAAAGGAAGAGTGAAAAGCGTTTGGATTATTATAGGAAGTATTATAGGAATTAAAATGCTTTTAATACAGATTTTCTTATACCCAGGTGCGAATTTGGGTTGGCAACCAGAGTTGACGGTCGGCCCAAGGTCGGGCCGGCTTTGGCAACCGAATTTTGCTGACCAAGGTTGGCCCAACTATAGCAGTTTGAAGCCACCTTAGTTGGGCCAACATTAGAAGTCAACAATGGCTTCCAAAATTTACCCGACCGTCGGCCCAACTGTGGCCCAAGGTAGGGTCGACGGTCGTTTGGACTTTAGTTAATTGGCTCAAAATAACCATAACACTACGGTCGGCCTGACTCTGGGTGATAGTTGGCCCGACCATCGGTTGATATTATCCACTGCAAGTAACCTCACTTTTGCCGACCGTCGGTCCAACTCTGGCCCAAGGTTGGGTCGACGGTCGTTTGGGCTTTGGCAAATTGGCTCAAAATAACCATAACACTACGGTCGGCCTGACTGTGGGCGATAGTTGGCCCGACCATCGGTGTAATATTATCCAACATTGTTGTCCAAGGTTGGGCCGACATCATTCTAATAGTTGGCCCGACCGTGGACCGTCGATCAATTCGCAGAAGAAACGTTGGTTAGCTAACGCTTCCTCCCAATGTTGGGCCAACTTTGAAAACCAATGGTATGCCAACCTTGTATTCCGCGGTTGGCTCAACCATGACAACTATTGTTGGCCCAACTGTGTAAAATAGGGACGGCATGCGCTATCATTACGCTGGTTGGCCCGACCATTGGCTCACAATGTTGGGCCGAACTTGCAAAGATTAGGCCAACCATGGCCCGACCGACAATTCCGTGATAAAATTTCTAAGTTCCGTCGATGCAAATTTCAAATACTCATTAAAAATGACATTTTATGTCATTATTAAAAGTTGTGAAATGGCCTAAAACGCGAAAAAACAAAATATTACACGAAGAAAAATTAGTCAAATTGGGCGCAAAAAAAATGTTCGAAAAAAATGTTTGAAAAAAATTATTTAACAAAAATTTTTTATAAGATATTGTTGAACAAACATTGTTTGAAGCAAAATGTTTAAAACAAAAATGTTGAAAAAAATGTGTTGTTATCGGTTAAAATTATTGATTTAAAAATGATTTCATTTATATTTCCGTTAAAAAATAATTCATTTCACATCTACATGATGTCGCATAATATTAAAAAAAATAATGAGAAAAAAGAGTTAAAAAATTGTTTCTTTCAACTGCTTTGAGCTGTGCCTTATGAGGATGGTTTTTTCGTTGACTTTCAATTCTTTAGGTATAGAGTAATGGGTAAGACTCCCGACTGCCAGGCGATAGATTCAGGTATAGATGTAGGTTCGAAATCCCGTAGCGTTAGAAATTAAATTTGTAATATTATGTTTAAAACTGTAATATATGTATTTATTCTAAGCAGGACCATTAGCATTTATAGTCAAAATACTCGCCATCAATTATTATTTATTTTTTGAATACTTTTTTTGTGTATTTCCACCTATTTAGTACGAACCTTCAAAAATCTAAGTTGGCCCCACATTTTTGTCCAAGGTTGGGCCGACATCATCATAATAGTTGGCCCGACCGTGGACCGTCGATCAATTCGGAGAAAAGAAGTTGGTTAACCAACGCTTCCTCCCAATGTTGGGCCAACTTTAAAAACCAATGGTATGCCAACCTTGTATTCCGCGGTTGGCTCAACCATGACAACTATTGTTGGCCCAACTGTGTAAAATAGGGACGGCATGCGTTATCATTACGCTGATTGGCCCGACCATTGGCTCACAAAGTTGGGCCGACCTTACAAAGGTTGGTCCAACCATGGCCCGACCGACAATTCGCTCCTGGGTAATCGCAAAAAAATTGCAGGAATATTCATTACCAAAAATAATTGCAGGTCTATAATAATTTTTCTATAATATTTTTCCGTAAGTGAAAAAATAACCCACCGCGAAATACATGGATATCGACTTTCTTTACTGAAAATATATTGAGCTAGAAATTATATACATTTGATCAAAAATCATCCAGGCCTTTTTTTTAATGATTCAAATAGTACTTAGTCTGTTGGATCTCACGCTTCACACTCGGTTTTTCTACGTAATTAAGTATAGTTAAAGATCCTAAGACAGGTCGCAGAAAGAAGTTTGAGAGTAGGAAAGAAAGTCTTCTGTGCATTTATTGATCTAGAAAAAGCATTCGACACGATAAATAGAAATAAACTTTGGGAAGTCCTTAAGGAGTAGGGGAGAGTGCCCTTAGTTGGGACGTTTTTTGTTTTTTGCTCATAAGAATAATAAATATATGAATATAATTAATTTTGTATGCTTATACATAAGAGTGATGCTTAACTATAACTTCGAAACAGATAACATGAAATATGCATACAAATTGTTGATTTGAGAATGATTTGTTTAAATCGATGAAAACGTCCCAACCAAGGGCACTCGGTCTTTGGTTGGGACACGTCGGTCTTTGGTTGGGACACTTAAAAAAAATTTGTATTTATGAATGAGTGATTAAACTAAAGTGATATAATATTTAGAAAGAAGTAATAAATATAGGAAATGTATAAGGGAAACAAGATATGTCATGTACATTTTTTTTCAGTAAATGCAGCAATATATTACAGCTGCGTAAAATTGGTCAGTTTCATAAAGTTTATATTGAACAAATAAAACAGTTCTTGATATAACTGACATTATTCACTCTGAAATATAGAGAATGATATTAACTAGAAGTAATATATATATATATATATATATATATATATATTTATTTATTAATTTCACAAAAATTTGAACAATAAAATATATGAAACTTTTAAATTGGACTTTTTGTCCATCTAAAACATGTTAACAAATCTTCAAAATGTCGGATAATCAAAACAATTATTTTTAAGTGGAAATCACATGATTCCATGAACAATTATTATTCGATTCACTTATTTAAAGATATAGCATTCGTAATAGCATGTTTTATAGGTTATAAATTGAAAGAAAAACGACTTCTGCCAAGTTAACTTAATATTCTTATGTGAAATTTTTGTAATCATTATTTTATAAAGTTGAACAGCTTGCCTCAATGTTGTTCTCAATAAACAATCGCTATTTACAACATCGACGCTATTTACCAGAATCTTTCTTCTACTGTTATCGAAAGCGAAAACAAAATCAAATGTAATGCGCATGCGCGAAGTGTCCCAACCAAGGAACATGCAGGTGTCCCAACCAAGGAATATTCCGTGCGCATAGAAAATTATTTTTTACACATAGTTAAAGTTAGTATTTTTGAAAAGCATGAATGGTTATATAAAACTAATTAAATTCCCTACAAGCAGATATTTTTTATTTTTCAAAAATATTTCGATAAGATAACAAAAATTCACTGGAAAAATACCCTAACATTTTACTTTTGATAGCTGTGAGTGATTTTCGTTCATATCTAGGGGTAAGCTAAACAAAAATAATTTTCACTTTAGCAATTCATGCCTTATAATGAATGAAAACTGAAATAATTTTTTCAGATTTTTAATGCTTAATCTATAACATTTATCCCCGCCGTCCCAACCAAGGACCGTCCCAATCAAGGGCACTCTCCCCTATGGAGTGAATGGAGGGCTCCTACAAGCAATAAAAACAATATATACAGGTAGTGAGGCGAGTGTAAGGGTAATTGGGAAAAAGAGTGAATGGTTCGATATTATGCAAGGCGTGAAACAAGGATGCGTTATGTCCTTGTGGCTTTTTATCATATTCATGGATAAGTGTCTTAGAACTGCCCTCTTCGACGAAAAAGGTGTAGATCTCGAAACCGTCAAGGTACGTGGGTTGACTTTCGCAGATGACAAGATTGTTATGGCAGAATCAGTCGAAGACTTGCAAAGAATGTTGAATAAACTTAATACAAGCATGAAGAACATGGACCTCAAAATTAACGTGAATAAAACGAAAGTCATGGTGTTTGTGGGAAAAAGTGAGAAAACAATATGCAACATTGTCCTAAATGATGAGAAATTAGAAAAAGTTGAAATGTACGTATATCTAGGTAGTCTATTCACTAACGACGGAAAAATAGATGGGGAATTAGATAGGCGCATAAATAAGGGTAAGCAGGTTATCGGTAGAGCAGGGTCCATCCTCACAAATAAAAACATATCAAAAAAAGCTAAAATGGCCATACATAACTCTATTTTCGTACCGACTTACTATACGGTAGCGAGACATGGACCTGTCAAGAAAAGGACAGGAGTAAAATCAACGCGTTCGGCATGAAACCTCTGCGCATAATATGCGGGAAAACACTGATGGACAAAGTACGAAACGAGACAATCCTCAAAGAATGTGGTACAGGGGAGACACTAGTTGACATATGGGAAAGAAATCAGCTAAGGTGGTTCGGACATCTTGAAAGAATGAAAGATGAACGACTGACCAAGCAAGTGTATAAAGGTAAAGTAAATGGCAGAATGCCCAGAGGTAGACCGCCGAAAGAATGGTTAGAATCTGTGAATGAGACACTAATACGAAGAGACATAAGAAGCCATAGAAATACAAGAGCCTGCATGAAAAAATGCATGGACGTGAATGAAGCTAGAGTAGAATGCCAGGACAGAATATGTGGCGACAAATAGTTTGTAAACAGAGTGACAATAGAGTGAATGATGCCTGAAACAAAGACCTTGGATACTAATGGGCCCAAGTGGGGAACTATACATAACAATTTTGTGAAGCTCCTCACTTGGGGTGATCGCTAGAGAGATTGATCAGCAACCTGGGTCGCAGCAGTGTTGCGGAGTGAACGTGTCATTTATATAAATAACACGAGAACTCCAGATCAATCTAAAACATCTATACATAACACCTATATACCCATCCACCCTATACCCATATACCGATCAACCTCATACCTATATACATATTTCACTACTTTCCAACCGAGCAAGTCACGCCTACCCCGGAAGGGAAAAGGCTTAATGGTATAATAATAATAAAATAAAAGATTAAGTTGCTCAAAGCTCTGTAGGCTTTGAAGTACACATTCTTATCGCGACGCTCACGCCACGCGCTCGATTTTTGACAGACATTTGTAAATGTATATTTAATTTCTGAATTACTTTAATCTAAATTAAAAAACTACAAACCTTTCTTCAGACATTCTTCCCTATCTCGCGATGTTATACTAAAAATAAGATTTTTGTTTCCATATTATTTTTTATGGATAAAACAAAATATCCTACAAGTCTTCTTTTAGATTTTTTACGTATTAATGTCTTTTGGCGTAATATTAGCATTTTCGATTTTTTCATATTATTTTCGATAAATAAATTTAAACCGAGGAAATCTGTCAAAAAATTATAAAAGAAATGTAGGAATTTTTTTAACGCGGAAATTCCTCCAAAAACTATTCCCCACATTTTCAGGGTGTCTAGCGGACCGGGAAACCGGGAAAACCTCAGGAATTTTATTGGACCGTGAAAAAACCGGGAAAAAACCCGGGAATTTTGTTTATGACCGGGAATTTTTTGTATTTGATCGAAAAATCGACTTTTTTCTACTTTATTTTCTTTTTATTCCATTTCCACTTTGTCTACAGTCGCAAGGTTCCTTCTTATGCTTATCCTAAGTACCGATTTATGTCATTTTTGACATTCTCATCCTAATGAGAAGGTATTGGTTTTATGTAAAATTTGTCTTAGTCGGGTTTCATCAAATCTCCACGCTTTGAGACCCACTAAGTCAGAAAAAAACAATGTATACGTCTGTCTATATTCTGTAGTCTGTCTGCAGTCTGCACACACTTTTTTAAGACCTAAAAGAAAAAGACAAGTTCGTCAGCCAGCTATTTTGGATCAAAATTCGAAAAGTTAGAGCATTTTCAAACTTTTTGAGACCGTTTTTTTAAGAGTTGAAAATTCTATGTACCTACAAGATTATCATAACAGCTTTTTGAGTTTTCTTAAAAAAATCGAACATTCAAATTTTGACCCCACAAAAATATTATGTAAAATCAACAATAATCACTTTTTTATAGGACGCGTGGTTTTGGTTAAAATCGTGAAAAACGACATTACCAAATGAAAAAAAAGCAAATTTTTTACATTCTCATTCTTATGAGAAGGTATTGGTTTTATGTGAAATTTAACTTAGCCGTTTTTCAATAAATCTCCACATTTTGAGTCCCTCTGAGTCAGAAGAAACGATATCTAAGAAGCTGTCTGTCTATAGGCACGATAACATTCGAAAAAATGATCAGTTTGGATTGAGCTTTGGCACACTTTTTTAAGACCTGAAAGAAAAGGACAAGTTATTATATTTTGGATAAAAATTCAAAAAGTTATAGCATTTTCAAAATTGTTGAGACCATTTTTTTCAAGATTTGAAAATTCTATACGGCTATTCGTAGTACTCGGAAATTCGAACAATTTATCCGCACGAAAAACGACACAAACTACGAAAAAAATAGACAAAAGTTGTCCACCCAAAAAGAGCTACAAATTTGTTATTAATCATTTTTTGATAAGACGCGTAGTTTTCGTTTAACCGTGAAAAATAAAATTACAAATAAACAAATTTATTTTTTTGACAAAAGACACAAGGTAAAATAAGATGTTTGATAACGAAATTGTTTTCAAATTAGATCTGAAAACTTGTTTTTAACCTTTTTTTCTGGCAAGACTCGTGATGAGAATGTGTTCGTTACAGCCGAAGGAGCAAAGCGCGAGATCCAGCAGGTGCGCACCCTAGGCGCGCACAAACTTGGGAGACGCGCGCGCAGTACGCGATGAGAGTGTGCTCGAGCAGCAGGCAGATTTTTTCTATGTATATTATGTTGAAATTTATATTTCTATGTACACATTGACTTCAAAAAATCACGAAAAGATATCTAAAACTTGGTCGCGGGAAAAATATTTAACCGGGAAAAAACCGGGAATTTAAAATTGCCTGATCACTAGACACCCTGATATTGCGTAATTTATTTTCTCAAAATTTGAATTTTTGACTTTTTTCATAGTATTTTCGATGAATAAAACCAAAATGACAAGTCCTATCAAAAATTGGTTCTAATAAATTTATGTGACTTTTTGAAAGCTGCAATTCCTTGTTGAAATTTTTTCCTTATCTCAAGCCAGTTGGTTCGAAATTTGAATTTTTAATTTTCTGTATAGTACTTTCGATAAATAAAATCAAAAGGACGAGTCCTATTGAAGAATGGTTAAAAGAAAATTTTAAAGACCTTTCAAAATCTAGTTTAATAGGAAGTGTTATAGGAATTAAAATGCTTTTAATACAAATTTTCTTATAATCTTATAAACCTTCCTATAAATCTAGTTTTCGTTTCATTCGTAAAAAAAAAAAACATTAGAAATTAAAAAAAAATAAATTTTCGGGCAAACAACACAAGCTACGAAAAAAACAATCAGACAAAAGTTACGAACACAAAATTGATAGACAAGAGCTGTTCACCAAAAAAGAGATACAAATTTTTTTTGACTCAGTCATTCAAAATTTCAACAACTAATTTTTTCCGTGTAGGGCTTTGAAAAAGCAACATTTTTCTTCTCTTGACTCTGATAATTTTCTATTTATTGAAAAAAAGTCATTAGGATAAATCGTTTAACTTTTTGAGTACTTTTAATAGCCATACATAAAATTTTTAAATCTTGAAAAATGGTCTCAAAAATTTTGAAAAGGCTCTAACTTTTTGAACTTCTATCCAAAATGGCTGGTTAACGAACACTTTCTTCCTTTTAGGACCTAAAAAAAGAGTGCCAATTTTATTTGATGCTCGATTTGATCCTTTTATTTTTTTCGAGAGTTATCGTGATTCCGAACGGACGGCCGAACGGACAGACATCAAGACAGACGCCATTTCCAAAACTTGATTTTCGGCTTCAGGGGTTCTCAAAACGTGGAGATCGGTTGAAAAACTGAGGTGTGCAATTTTTGAAACTTCTAATACTTTCTCAATCTTAAAGGATGAGAAAGTAAAAAAATATCTGATGTTAAACGCTGGGAGTCATATAAAAGTCATAGATAGATGATAGACCAGCACTTGCGTATGCTTCGAATGAAAAATAGACGATTAGAAAAGTTTCAGCCGGTTGAAAATGTTACATGAAAAATGTCGTCAACTTTCAGACTAAAAGTGTTTATTTCACCTAGCTATATGAATCTGGTAATTTCTATCCATTTTCGCCCCTTCATTTACAGCAAGGCCATAATCGCTTAGGGCACATGTTCTAACTAAATACAGAGACTGAATGAAAATTGATGCGTTCGGCGTGATGTAAGCCATGTACTCACTGATCGCCTCCTTCTCTACTCTTATTTTACTTTTTTTTCTTTATATACATACAGGAGTGTATCTGTGCACCAAAAGGAGGACCGCAAGGACGGAGATAGATTAAAATAGGGCAGGTGAAAGAGGGATACAGTCGAGAAGGCGGGCGAGAAAAGGGGAAGAGCAGGTAAAGCAACCTGCTTGATGCCTGTGGTCTGGGCTGAATTCAAGCTAGCAGGTGCCTGCTGAATGGGTATCGAGGTCTACTCGCTTGAACTCTCGGCTTACCCTGACTCGCTGTGTCTTGGCCGGTGCTCGTTTGGCTGCTTTATATGGTACAAGAAACGGATGCTCCTCATAGTTACTAATATTTACTGCGAAGTTGACGAGAATGCACGTGTACCTAGGACGCGACGTTCTTCTTTTTCATTGACTCCTGCAGCTTCTTTTCCACCTAAGAAAGGGAGAGGAAGCTGCGAGAAATCTTCCCATTCCTGTTCCATCGCCTCCCTTTTTCTCTTTTCATTCTTCTAGCTGCCTTTTTCTCTTAAGCTGCGTGTTTCACTTTTCAGAGACAACGCCTGGGCAGATGTCAGCGACCTAAGAAGTACTTGATCAGTGTCCTATGACATTCTTCCATTGGTCTTTATATATACTACAGAATAATGATAAGTTCGAAAAAGTGTGGGCATCTAAAATTCTTAACGAATTCGATGAGGCCATATAAACAGGGGGAAAATTTGCATAGTTATACGATTCAAAATGTGTGGTGAACATGAGATATTCCATCCAATCCAGCCGAGAAGAAAGAATAATATTCAATTGTGCACAATACACACAATAAAAATATATTTCACTTCAAAGTTTTATCCATCCCAGGATTTCTTGTTAGGGGTATAATTGTACCCACGATTGACTACAGTGTCAAGAGATGATTCGAAACTCGAGTGCTTTACACTATAACGGAAATTAAATCTTTCTCCTGAAAGTTTGAATGTTTTTTGTGAGAAACGTGAAATGTTGTTAAAAAAAGCGAAACTAATGTCCGCACATCTCTTAAAGGAATTAAAAAATGTTGAGCCACAGTGGAAGCGATTGATTAAATTAAGGGGTAACACCACTCTAGGATTTTCAAAAAATCGATTTTTTTTCTTGGCTTAAAATGTACTTTTGGGGCTCAAAAACAAAGTGCACTTGGTCCCATTTGCAAAGAAAAATGTTAACAGGTCAAAATCTTGATTTCCCCGAGGCGCCTTCTCGAAGCACGTACTGAGCGCTCCAGCGGCGCACTTGGATCCAACGCTTTTATATTTCTTTTATCTGTCGAAATGTTAAGTGGGACGGTTATTAGGCTTCCTCAGGTGTCAACTACGGTGCGCTGATTTCTATTACAAATAGTATAGGTGTTTCTGTGAATCAGTGAACGCTGCCAAGATTTATGGATTTTTCTGTTAGTAAAACTTTAAACGCGCTTTTCTCGAAATCACTTTTTTCAGACTGGTCGGAAACATCGCTCGATGACCGTTACACATATCAGTCTGAAATTTTCACAGTAGCTTCACAATTACATTTTTTATGGAACTACGCAGGGGTTTTTTGATTTAATATAAACTTTTTTTTTCATGAACAATTTCGTGCTTATTTTTTGGCCGAAAATCGAAACTTTTTTTCAAAAGTGCACCATTTCTACAAAATTTGGTAAAAAATAAAAATCCTACGTAGTTCTCAAGCTAATGATATATAGTTCTTAAATATTCTTGGTTTTTTGTTCCACATTGCAAATTGAAGGAAAAATGTTTCCTGCCGCACAGTCCGTTTTTAAAAAAGGCAACATACAAAACATTCCTAATCGCCGCCATTTTGTATTTTTTGTTCGATAAAATTTTTTTTTTCTGTACACACATACATGCTGATTAAACCCTCCAAAAGTAATTCCTATTCCTTTTGTCAAACTCCCAAAAAAAATTCTTGAAAATGGACCTCTTTTTCGGGCGCTATAGAGTGGTGTTACCCTTAAACAAAATTGTACTTTAACATCCCTTGCAAAACGCATTTTCTATATATGATTAGCCAATGATTCGTCAATTCCAAATTATCAAAACTTTGTTAATAATGGGTGAATATATTTACTTGAACACTTGAAAGCAGATAATGTCGATGTCAATTATTCGCAACGTTCTTACCCAGGTGCGAATTGACCGTCGGCCCACGGTCGGGCCAACCGTCGGACGGTCGGTCCAACTTTGTGCGCCACTGGTCGGGCCAACCAGCTAAATGATAACGGTCAACCGCCTTTGGCTTCTCAAAGTCGGCCCGATATTTGGTCCCATATATGGGCCATCTATTAAGATGATGTCGGCCCAACCCTGGACAAGAATGTGGGGCCGACTTTGATTTTGAAGGTTCGTACTACACAGGTGGAAATACACAAAATAGGTATTCAATAAATAAATAATAATTGATTGCGAGTATTTTGACTATAAATGTTAATGGTCCTGCTTAGATTGAACACATATATTACATTTTTTAAAATAATATTACAAATAAAATTTCTAACGCTACGGGGTTTCGAACCTACACCTATACCTGAATCTATCGCCTAGCAGTCGGGAGTCTTACCCATTACTCTACACCTGAAGAATTGAAAGTCAATGAAAAAAACATCCTCATAAGCTACAGCTCAAAGTAGTTACAAAAAAAATTTGTTAACTCTTTTTTCTCATTAATTTTTGTATTATTATGCAACATCTTGTAGATGTAAAATAAATTAACTGTTAACGGGAATATAAATTACATAATTTTTTAACAAATAATTCAAACCAATGTTATGCCGACGGTTGGGCTATCTTTATTCCAGAGTCATGCCGACGGTCGGGCTATCTTTATTCCAGAGTCGGGCCGACCGTACTTTCACGTTTTTTTTTAACAATGAACCAGCGTTTATCCGACGGTCGGCCCATATTTGGGCCAAGGTTTGACCGACCGTCGAGTGCATCATGGTGACTTGTACAAGCCAATGTTATGCCGACGGTCAGGCCATCTCTTGTTCAGAGGCGGGCCGAACGTACCTTCACGGTTTTTTTTAACAATGAACCAGCGTTTATCCGACGGTCGGCCCATATATGGGCCAAGGTTTCACCGACCGTCGGGTGCATCATGGTGACTTGTAGAAGCCAATGTTATGCCGACGGTCGGGCCATCTCTTGTCCAGAGTCGGGCCGACCGTACTTTCACGGTTTTTTAAAAATAATGAACCAGCGTTTAACCGACGGTCGGCCCATATTTGGGCCAAGGTTTGACCGACCGCCGGGTGAATCATGGTGACTTGTGGCTAACCGATTGCTGTATCCAGAGTCAGTGGCGGACTGGGTACCCGAGGGCGCGGTACGGAACAGACCCCCGGGGGCGCCAATTGCCTAATGATAGTAAAAAAAAAAAGGTCATTTGGATGACTGAAAATTGAAAGTCATTTGTGCCGCAAATAATCGAATAAATTTTACATTTAGAGCTTTTGCTCTCGCAAATTCTTCAATGGCATCAGAAAAAGATATTAGGCTCCAAATATATTTCTCAATTGATAGCATTGCGAGAGCGCTTCATCTATATCCGACATAGTCGATCTCAAGTGTATCTTAATTAGTTTCAACTTTGAGAAGCTTCTTTCCTCGTATGGTACTGTGACAGGAGTTGTTTAAAAAATGCGCAACGAGACCCATACGTTAGGAAGAGTGGCATGCAAATTGTTTTTAAATAAAAAATCCAATGCTTCGATGGGTCTTGTGACATTTTCTGGCAAAGTATATTTCAAGTGTATAACTCCTCTCAGAGATCTCTACCATTAATGTCACTTATAATTGCTTACAAAGTGGCATCAAAATATTGCGTTCAGAAGATGTTTTCAGATTATATAAAAAATACCAGATTTTGATGTAATCTTTTAGTTGTTGGAATTGCTCTTCAACAGATGCACACACTTGATCGAGCAGTATGTAAAAAAAGTTTATTTTAAAATTTCTTTCGCGATCTTCGAGTAGCTCATCGGTGCTTCATGCTCAAATTGTTTTTTTTTCTTTTGTGTCGCACTCGCTTCTCACTTTGGAACGTTAACTCTAGTTCCAAATCTGCTGCTATTTTCATCGCACATATCATAGCGCTTTCAAAACCCGTGTTTCGATAGTTCTGCAGATAAGTCTGACATGATTCTAGCAATTGTTTAATTACCAGGAGATCTGCAGACTGATTTTTTATTGCTTTGCTGACAATATTCACTTGAAACAAGATGCCATACCGAACAACAATTCCTACCATAAATTTAAAATCATTGATTTCATTAGAAAGTGTCAGAGCTTCGTGGCGAACATCCGAATCGTAATCTCTATCATTAGAAATAGCAATTAATTCTGCATTCATATTTCTTAGCTCATACCTAAATGGCTTCAAGCTTTCAATTCTGCCTTGCCAACGAGTAGGAGAAAGATTTTTTGAAAGCAAACATTCCACATATGGGGCAAAATTTCCCAAGTGTCTCCACCTAAAATTTTGTTGGCGCCTATCTTATTTAAACTCCGCCAGATTGTAGTGCTAGTGGACCTCTTTAAATTCTGTAAAGGGGGCCCACCTAGTATAGCGGGTTGTCAAGATACAGGGGCCCGGATTTTCAACGATTCACCCCGACTGCTAACCTTCAATTGTACATAACTCCTGTTATTTTTTATTTATTTTAACAAGGTTTACAACAAAAATAATCGTTGAACGATAAAAAAATTATTTCACCTTGATTTTCCATTTTAAAAAACATTTTTGTGATTTTCTCCCAATGCGGCATTTTTGATATTTTTTTAGTTAGGCT
>CAKNXH010059976.1:54999-77041 GCA_932178445.1 Andricus quercusramuli | reverse complement strand
TATCTTGCATAATTTGACCGTAAAATTAAATTTTTGGATTTTTCATTGTTTTTTGTGCAATAAAAATGTGAATTTTCGATTTTTCAAGAAAATTCAAAAAGTCGTTATGATAATCTTGTAGGGTGTTAATTTTTTGTTTTTTCTTTTGGATTTTAAAAATGCTGTAACTCTGAAAATGTTCATTTTATCGAAAAATGTCATAGGAATAAGTTGTTTCAATTTTCGAGTACTATGAATAGCCGCACATATAATTTTCAAATTGTGAAAAAAATGGTCTCAAAAATTTTCAAAATGCCCTCACTTTTTGAATTTGTATCCAAAATGGCTGGCTAACGAAGCTGACCTTTAGTTTTGGAGACTAAAAGAGTATACCAAAGGCCAATCCAATTGGTCGATTCTTTCGAAAGATATCGTGCTCACAGACAGACATACAGACAGACAAACACATTCGTAAAAAACTGTTTTTTGGGTTCAGGGGGTCTCAAAACGTAGACATTGAAAAAACCCGGGCGCGGGGCGCAACTTTTACGCAAATCTAATACCTTCTCTGAACGAGAATGTAAAAATTAACTAAGTGGGACAACGTTCGCGGGGGTTAAGGCTTAGGCTTTGGACCCACTCCGGCGGCTTGCGGGTTCGATTCCCGCCTCGCACTCTGGAAGTGCCTCGGTGGCCCATGCGGTGAACACTAGCCTAGCAAGGGAGTTGTTCATCTCCGGAGAGTCGTGGGACCGGTACCTCTAGAGAAAAACGGTTTCTAAGTACTGAAGGCTGTTGCTCTTGGTGGTTCGGAACCCACCTTAAACTGTAGGTCTCCGTCCCACCACCAAGTAAGTGCGTGGGGGTGTGTGTGTAAAGGAATAGGGAAGATATACAAGATAAATGTAAACCCTTAGGGGAGACATTAGAAGCTTCCATTCCAAAAATTGACTATTTTTCAACCGAATTTCTACAGATTTGGCCGATAGGATCTCAAAAAAAAGTGGGTTATTGTCCTCTACGGGAAATGTGATATGAAGTACACGTAGCGGCAAAACGATTTTTCATTATTAAATTTCCCAAAACTGGGTAAAAAAAGAGCGTATGTTTTTTCATCATAAGCAAATAGAATAACTTTGTCAATTTCCAATCAATGGAATCGGGATGAAATTAATTCGACAAGTGCTATTTTTCTACACATTTTGTAATAAAAAAAATGGTTGTAGTTGCGGTGCGAGAGGGGGGGGGGGAGGAGATGATTATTTTTTCCAAAAATTACTGCTACTGCAATTTTCAACCTACAGAGCTGAAATTTACATCAACTACAGAATGCAAGCTGCACTATTTGTTATTAAATTTCCAAGGCAATACATTATTATTCTGTTGTTGATTATGGTGACTGATTACGGGAGAAGGATTGACGCGGTCTGTGGTGGGGAAGTGGAGGAAGCCGCTGTCGCGTACGTATGGTTATTAGCCCTTTAACGACCACTGTTGCAGCTAAGCAACGTTCACTATTTTCGATTTTCCTGATTTTCAGGTAACAAGCTTAGAAGTCTGCAAAATAAATACGTGCATTAGATTGAAGTGGACTATTCCGCATCTCGTGAGGTGGTTATAAGTTATCGTATACTCAACAGAAACTAAGAAAATTATAAAAATTGAAAAAAAATTTGTTTTGCAAAAATCGATCAGAAAATGACCATACATTATTCCTAAATTTTTTCAGAATTTTTAATCAACGGGATCAAGGCTTGGCCCTTAAAGGGGGTTAAACAATATTTGAAGAATTGTTCACATTTTTTTCCTAAAGTAATTTTTCAAATGTAAACCTTTGAAAAAATAATGTATATATTATAATCAATCCAATAAACAATACATTAATGGTAAAATTAGGGAAGATAAATAAAATAGTTCTAAACATAAGGTATTAGATATAATTTTTTCGAGAAGCAACCAACAGATTTGTAACCAGCACTGAAAGCTAGCCCAAATTAAAAAAAAAAAACATTGATATATCAATTCGTTGATGAGATATTAAAACTGTTTGCAATTCGAACAGGTGAATTCAATTCTGGCGCGAGCTCTTGGCATGCCACAGCGGCTTCCCCCACTCCGCCTCCACTGACTGCCTCGATCCTTTTCTGTGAACTTTTCCGTGAATCAGACAAGATTATAAACAATAAAATTAGAGTGCATATCTACGTGAATTTTATAACAATGAGTAGAACTCTCATTCAATATTTGGTACAAAATTCAGCTTTATAAAACGAAAATTGACGTAGTTATTTCATTTGTTATAAGAAGAAAACTTAACATCTTTTGTAAGCCATTTTTATGCAATTTAATATTAAAAATTGTTTTGCCGCTAAGTGCACTTGATAACACAACTCCTGTAGAGGACAAGCACCCAGTTTTTGTTGACATCCTATCGGCCAAATTTGTAGAAATTCCGTTGAAAAATAGTATACTTTTTAATAACAAATGAGTTTTGATAAAAAATAATTATTATTTCGGGCTGAAGTTTTGCACACTTTTTAAAGGTGTTAAGGGACATATTTTCTGAAAGTTTGAAACTAGTTAATTGATTATTGCAATAATAATTGCAAATTAAGAAAAAGCACTTTCGGACGGTTTTTACTTATTTTTCAAGTAAAGAAATGAACAAATCCTAATGTACGACACGACATTTTGTAGATATTTGTGAGACCTACATTTTTTAACTATGATTTTTTTCTGACAGACATATAGGTTAGTTGCAATAGACAAAAAACCTGTTTTTGAAATATTTGACCATTGTTTACAAGCACAGTGCTTCCGACACCGTGGTCGCAAACATATAGGCTTTTGTTCTACATGCTAGCACTATAAGAATCCAAAGTCAAATTTCAGTATAACATTTATTTCCCCAAATGAGCCTTTTTTGGACAGGGCGCCTGGACTAAGGGATCAAGACTGATACTCTGAGACTGTGACCACACGGAGAAACTTTCAGTTGTAAAATTGTATATTATAATATTTATTTTTGCAATAAGACAATATCAAGCCAGGATATAGCGTCACTATTTCAAGAATTACTATTGTGAATATTAAATTGTGAAGTTACTAAGCTTATTGGAATATAATAGTAAATGGTTAAATAATTGTACTTATACCAAAAAAAGTTTCTATAATCCCTAGAAAACACTGTGAAGTTTACAAAACACAACAGAAAAGGTATTCTTCCTATATGCAAATATTATATTCTAAGCTGAAACAGAAAAACTTGCGTTGGAATAAAGCAGCGCTGGCGGGAATTGAATACGGGTCTCCGGGGCAGCAGAACGGAGAATTTTTCCTGTGATAAAACAAATTGTGAGACTTAGGAATTTGATCAGCCTCATGAATCTCAACGCATATGACGTCATTTGACACTAAATTTCCTATTTTAAATGGGAATTTTCGCAAAGCACTACATTCAAGTTTTTTCCCTCTCATTGTACCTTCCCATTGAGAATGGTAATTTTTCTAACATATTTTGCAGCTTATGTCATAAGCTGCCAGTTATTGCAACTACGGTTTGATTATTATGTTGATATTAATTAATAGTTATTATTAATATTATATATAATTTATTTTTTATATATATAATTATAATTATATATAATATTATATTAATTAATTAATTAGTTCATCTATACTCTATAGTTGATTATTCATTTTACTAATTCTTCTTATTTTGTAACATAATATATTAAGTAAAAGAAGAATAATAATATAGACTCGAATATAGATGAACCAGATACTATAATTGTCCACAGTTAAAAAAAACTCTAGATTGAATAGATTTTAAACGTACATATGTCGTGCTCGTGTGACTCATTTTGCCTTCGTTTTACAATTCCAATTAACTCACAGGCCCTAGTGGAAAAATCTTCTGGCAGTCTGATGTCTGATCTGGCCCAGATCTGGCGTCATCTAGACCGTCTAATCGTGACAGTCTAGTTCTGCCCAGATCTGGGACTGGTCAGCAATCCATAACACACAAATTTCTAAGTGTCAATCAGCCAAATTTTTTTTAACATTTTCGAAAAATTGCCAGGATGTCTAAAATTATACAAAATGAGAAATAAACACTATTAAAAATAATTTTTTTTTCTTATTGTCTTGACAGTCTAGTCTGGACCAGATCTGGGACTGGTCCGCAATATCATACCATAAAAATTTCTAAGTGTCAATCAGCCAAATTTTTTAAAACATTTTCGAAAAATTGCCAGGATGTCTAAAATTATACAAAATAAGAAATGAACACTATTCAAAATCAATTTTTTTTCATATTGTCTTGACATTCTAGTCTGGCTCAGATCTGGGACTGGTCCGCAATCCATACCATAAAAATTTCAAAGCGTCAATCACCCAATTTTTAAAAACATTTTCGAAGAATTGCCAGGATGTCTAAAAGTATACAAAATAAGAAATAAACACTGTTCAAAATCACTTTTTTTCTTATTGTCTTGACAGTCTAGTCTGGCCCAGATCTGGGACTGGTCCGCAATCGATACCGTAAAAAATTCTAAGTGTCAATCAGCCAATTTTTTAAACATTTTCGAAAAATTGCTAGGATGTCTAAAAGTATACAAAATAAGAAATAAACACTATTCAAAATCAATTTTTTTTTCTTATTGTCTTGACAGTCTAGTCTGGCCCAGATCTGGGACTGGTCCGCAATTCATACCGTAAAAATTTCTAAGTGTCAATCAGCCAAATTTTTTAAAACATTTTCGAAAAATTGCCAGGATGTCTAAAATTATACAAAATAAGAAATGAACACTATTCAAAATCGATTTTTTTTTATTATTGTCCTGACCGTCTAGTTTTGCCCAGATCTGGGACTCGTCAGCAATTCATAACATAAAAATTTCTCTAAAATTTTCTCACCATTTTCGAAAAATGTTTAGGGTATCTACACTTACACAAAATACAAAACTAACACCATTTAAATAAGTTCCTGTTTTTAGTTACATCAATTTTAAACCACCGATGAATTCAGGACGCCATCGGCAATGGATGGACTGCATCACCTAAAAAACATTTATTTTTGACATTTCTGTGACAGTTGTCACATTACTCCATATTCTCACTCAGCAATGAAGGGGCTTTATAATAAATAACACAGTTTTGGATCGCAAATGTTATTCACAGGTCGTGTACAGTTGAGAGTTTATTGGAGCAAGACGATTTTACCTTCCGCGACTGTTCCAGGTGACTTGTATGGATATATGAGGTAAATGGAGAACTTTTGTCGTGTGCCCCAATGGCAAGAACGCGTATTCAAAAGTCGTGACAGAAGTCGCCACCTTAGATACAAATGCATTTCAAAATTATTTCACAGATCGCAACTCGTGTAATAGCGTAGTGGTTAAGGTAATCGACTTGCGTGCTCAGGTTTATGCGTTCAAATCCCCCCCGTTGTGTGCGAAATATTAATTGTCTTATAAGCGTTGTAACTTACAAATATCGATTAATTATAAGTATATCCGAAAATATATCTCAGGATTAACCGTTTTTTTATTTATTAATTTTTTTGTTGTCATTTTCTTACAATTTATAGAGCCGTTTAAACTATAGTCTGCAGCGTTAACATAAGTTGATATTCAGTTTCCTATAGTTGTAAAATTTACTGAACTGACGTCTTGTCCATATACTTACTTGGAAGATCAGTAGATTTAACTTAGTTTTCAGTAATATATAGGGTTCTTTTTTCTGCGTGTACTCACTAAATAGCGGCAGACCAGCGGCTGACTAGCGGCTGGCTAGACCGTCTAGCCACAAACTTTGCAAAAGTGTTACAGGTCTGGCCAGCCCCAGACCAGACTATCTGATCTGCGCCAGATTAGAGTCTAGACGGTCTAGTCTGGGACTGATCAACGCCAGAAGATTTTTCCACTAGGGGGCTAGGGATGCAAAGCCACAATAAAAATGCGACTTTTCGATTAATCGAATGTGACGAGTGGACATTAAAAAGTCGATTATTCAATGAAAAAAGACGAGTTTTTCTACAGTTTTATACTTTTTTCTATGTAAAACCTACGTGATCTGGAAAGTCGATCAGCGATCGACTTCAGGAGTTGCAAGTCGATTGTGAAAAGTCGGCTATGACAAGAAGAAAGTCGAGTTTCGAATAAAGTCGAAATCGACTTTTCCATCCCTATCTCTTCATCTATAACATATCACCAGACGTTAATAACATGAAGGATTTACCAGCCCATCCGCTCTTCTACATGGGATGCTTGTTTGAATTCCTGAGTCAAATTACAATCTGAGATAGGAATATAGGATGGGAATCTATATGGGTTCTTATTATGGGTTTTTATGAAGGTTCCTACATGGATGGGTTTGCAATTAATATTTAGGGAGTGCGCAGTGGTTTTCTATTAGAGCTACGGCTGCGCAGTATTTTTTGGGGTTTTTTAAGATTGCCGACTATGCACCCAAAACTTCCAAAACATATTTGATTTGAGAAAAGTTATAATCCCATGTATGATTTCATGTAGGAGCAATTCATAGGTTTCCATAACGGTATTCATATAAGAACCCATGTGGAAACACACAAAATCTTTCCCATCATATGTCACATCGTGAATTGAGGGAGGAATATTATACGGGATCCCATATGGGAACCCGTGTGGGTTCCCGTGTGGGCTGCCATCTAGTTTACTATGTAGGCTTTTTCAGTAGGGGTACTTTTTTGAAAATTTCGAACTCCGAAAACAGGTTATCATAAATCAACAAAATTGTAAATAATGGTCCGAAACTTATCGATCATTTTTTATATCTCTTGTCAACTTTTTTATACCGATCTCTTTGAGCTTTCTTACATTAGGCTAGCTTACTTTACGCTGCATGGTGTAAAAATGCACGCATGGATAGACTCAGAAGGATTGAAAACTTGCTTCGGATTGATTCGGATAAACATATTGCATATTGATTTCGAAATGGTTCGGACTGGTTTGCAATGCATTGAACTGTTACTTGTATTCTCACAAGTCACGTGTGAAACTGCAAATAGGATGTTCTTGCACCGAATAGCTCAATTCCTATCCAAAACTTTCATTAGGACAAGCATGTAGAAATAAATAATTAATTAGTTCATCCCTCATTGAAAGCGTAAAATCTCCAGATTGAACACCGATTCACAAAAATGTGAATATCGTTTGACGTTAGACAATTTTGTTTTTTATAAAAATATACTGGACTGCGGAAAAATGTACGAGTATAATTTCAAATAATTTGAATTTTTCTATAATTGATCAAATTATGTATAAAGTGAAAAGTAAAACACTCATTACGAGCTTGCTATTAAATTCTCTTATTATTAATGAACCGCGAAGCACGTGAAGAAGCATTTTAATTTACATAATCGTTCTTTAAACTTGTTTTTTCAACTTACGAATATCTCTCAGATTGAAACATATACGTATATGTATATGAGATGCGCCAAATTTACGAGGGATAGCAAGGGCGTCGAAACTCGAAAGTGTCAAAAATGTTTTTGTTTACATTCTCATCATTTATGACTGAGAAAATATTAGAATTATTGTCTGAAATTGGCCCGTCAAATTCAAGTACAAGCCCGACGCACGAAAACGCATAGAAGCATTGTTCGATCGTCAAAAAAAATGCAACTTTTCAAAATCGAAAAATCAATTTTTTGAAAATGTAGAATTGTAAAGAATAAGGAAATGAATCTTTTTCCCCTTAGATTTTTTTCGCCAAACGTTTATTTTTAATAATAAAAACGAAATATTGAAAAAAAATTCTTACTGATTAAATTAAGTTTTAAAACTTAAATCGTTCTAACTCAGCCAAATATTATTGAAATGAGTTAATATTTGCAGGAAATTTTCAAAATGCTCTAGCGATGCCTTGGAAATCATGAAAAAGTTAACAATCGCTTATTGCTTAATAATTTTTAATTACAAATTGAGGTCAATCGATAATTGTGTTTTCTTGGTTTCGCCGGTAAAGAGTATTTAGGTAACTTCGACTTTTTAACATTTTCCAGTAAGAGATTTGTTCAGCAATGCTGAATAAAGTTTTTTTTGGAAAATCTCATATCTATTCGTTAAAAATTCACTGAGATATTCATATTTGGTAAAATTACTCGACGTCTGCCCGCACTGTTAGCTAATGCGTCGCAAGGACTGCTCTGTCAGGCAGCGTGCTCGAAGTTCAATCTGCGCGGGCAGACGTCGAGTACTTTTTCCAAATATGAATATCTCAGTGAATTTTTAACAAATCGATATGAGATTTAAAAAAAAAACTTCATTCAACATTGCTGAACAAATCACGCACTGGAAGTTGTTTGAAAGTCCAAGTTACCTAGATATTTTTTACCGGCGAAACCAAGAAAACACAATCATCTATTGACCTCATTTTGCAATTAAAAGTTATTAAACAATAAGTGATTGTTGACTTTTTCATGATTTCCTAGGCATCACTAGAGTATTTTTAACATATACTGCAAATATGAACTCATTTCAATAATATTTGGCCGAGTTAGAACGATTTAAGTTTTAAAACCTAATTAAATCAGGGAGGAACTTTTTTTCAATATTTCGTTTTTATTATTAAAAATAAACGTTTGACAGGGTCCATTTTTTGATTTATTATTTTCAAAACTTGTACAGTTTTTACAATTTATTTATAGTTTCAGTTATAAATCACACTCAGAACTTCAGGTACATCGTATTATCTTATCCTTACCTCAAGTTTTCAAAGCAAAATATGATGTATTTGGAAAAATACAATTTTTGTATAAGAGTTAACATTATGGATTAAAAAGAATGACAAAATTTACATTGCACAATTCAATTTGTTTATAATAATTCTTTCTAACCTGCTAAAGATTTGAACAAATCATCACTCGCCGAACACGACGTAACTTCACGAAGGGTTTCCTGTCTCGTCCTGTATTTTTTACTTCTACTGCAATCGAGTTTTTTTGGCCATCCATTTCATGTCATTTATTTGTCCCACATAAAACTTTGAACAAAAAAAATCGTATCCGTGTAAATTTCAAGTGACGTAGGCATTTTATTCTCATACCTTCTGAAGTACGAAGAATAAAACCATCACCGAAAAAACGATATTCTAATATCAAGAGTGTCATATTCTTAGTAATATTCTTAATGAAGTAAGCGAAATTCTTAATTTAAGAGTATTTTCTAACCTTGGTCAGTTCAATCATTTCTTTGAATGTTTTGTGCGACGTGCTTTTCGATCAGGTTTTCGAATTCGTAATAAGTGGCAAGCTCGAAGAAATGCAACCAATTCTAAGGATAAATCGCGTGCGCACATCCATCTCCTTCTCTTTACAGAAAATGTTAGAGTGGGACAGGTCTGATGTCACATTGAGATTGAATACCGGCGTGCCACGCCGAGACATAACCACTCTACATTATTTATTCGTTGACGTGTGCTGACGTGTGACATCAAACCTTTCTCACTTTAACGTTCTGTGCGAAGAGAAAGAGATAGAGTTAGAGACGGGCACATGCGATTTATCCTCAGAATATCGTTTTTTCGATACCATCTTCGACCTTGTCTTCGACTTAATCGAAATCGAATCACATTCAACTCACTACTAACTTCATTTTGCTCTATATTTAGTTTTACCCATCTGGAGGGCTTTACAAGGTTCCCACGAGAAAATAATTACTTGATAAAAAATTGATTCAAAAAAATATTTTTATAAATAAGGTCCCTTGTCGCGTTTAATTTAAAAAATACATTGCTAATAAGTAAGTATATGCCTACTTTAAAACACGTACCACTCAACAATAAGCTGTTGAGGGCCAGCCGAGGGAAAGCTTAAATTCTTCTAGCTAGAAAATCTTGCTGCGGCCTCGATCGTAAGAGCCAATATTTAGTTTAGGCATAAAAAGGCAATTTCTAGCCGGAATATGGCATTTTATATAAGAAATCAGTGTTTTCAACATTTGCGTACTTTACATATATTGTTACAGAAAAATTAAATTGAAAACACGATTATTAAGCGTGAAGTGTACGGAGTTATACGTGAGTGACCCCCCCCCCCCCCCCCTCGACGAAGCACCTAAAAAACTAGCGATTAAAAACGTGCACTCACTTCTCGTAGGATATCTCGGGAACAAAATTGTATAGAATAATCTCTGGAAAAGCATTGAAAAGGTCATTGGGCCCTATTTGAAGTATTTTTGATAAATATAGACTAAATAGTTAGTTACTTGGTTAGTTAAAAAGACCGGTCAAATTTGTAATCCTTGCCAATTTTCAAGATTCAACTTCCAACTTCTGACAAAATCTATGAAAATAATGGTAAAAATTTGAGTCACGCAAAATGAACCTAAAACCTTCTCTTTGAACCAAGCCTACGAAACTTTAAAAATATCTACAGGTACTCGAATTATTATAAATATATAATGACTTGACCAAAATAAAAAAATTTAGAATATTTTTCAAATTTGAAACATTTTGTTTAGAGTTTTAGAAATTTTTGTAAACATTTCTGGTACATGAAAAAAGAGTTGCAAATTAGCCTCATGGTATTTTTTATTTCGACAAAAATTAATAAAAATTATATATGTAGGTGGTAAATTAACATACCTCAGACCTGAAGTATGTCAATTTACCACCTACATATATAATTTTTATAAAGTTATATTACTCAGACAAACAACATCGCTCTAACACCATCATTAATCTAACTAATATTATGCTTTGACATAATTTATCATTTCTTTATTGACAAAAATTAAGAAAGTTATATGTTTTTCAAGATTTTGAAAATTAAAAAAAAAAATATATATCACTTCACATTATTAATTTTCCAATTCAAATTTATGACTTCATACTTCTCATTCGAAACAATGAATTCTTTAAAATTGTAATCTGCATATTCCACTCAGTTGAACATAATCTGAGGTAACCTACACTAGGCAGATTCACACCCATTTAAAATTGCTATGTGTGCATCATATTTTTATCATTGGGTGTGATCAGGCCCGGAATGGCCATATGGAATTTGGGAGATTTCCCGGTGGGCCGCGTTCCTTGAGGGCCGCTGAGGGCATGCCAAAATAGAAGAGTGCAGACGATATCGTTTTTTCTCTCTCTAGTAGTTAAAAAATTAGTATGTTGCTTAATATATTATAGCTTCACAACGGGAGGGGGGGGGGGCAGAAAGGCCCCCTCCCTAAAAAATGCCAGGTCCGCCTTGATGTCCCAGTCCGTGCCTGGGTGTGATCTTTTAAGACCTCCATTTCATATTGAAATTCAACCCATTGTAGAATGCCCATAGAAATTATTTTAGGTTAGTCAGTCTCATTCAACTATATTCACTCAGCATTTTAACAAATGCGGAATGGCAGATTTAAAGCACTGCGCGCACAGGTGACAGATTGAAAATGTGGTCAACGAATTTGACTTTCATTCTTTCAATCTGCAAATGACAGATACGCAATTCAAACCGACTCGCTTTTTATCGGTTCTTTTTTCCTGGGAGATTAGCTATAATAGGATATTTTTAATGCGCAGTGAAATTATTTTTAATATATTTTTTATACCGACTCATCTGATTACTAATTTTTTCAGCGTTTACTTAGAACCGAACTTCAAACGAACTAAATCAAAGTATATAGCTTAATGTCTTTGTTTAGTAAATTTAGACGAAAAAAACTTATATTTTTCTTATTAGCATTAAACTGAAAAACATACCTACTACTTATATTCTGTTCCATTCTGTCTACATCGTTTTATTTTTGAAAGAAAACCGTCTTGTAAAACTATTTATCGAGCACGAAGCGCGAGTGTCGCAATGAGAATATAATCGTCAAAGCTGCAGTTGCTTTGAGAACCGACTTTGAAAACAAATTGAAAAACAATAATGGTGGTAGTGATCGATGGCCCTTGGTCTTTGTAAAATGCATATAATATTTTAAAAACTGAAGTACAGTCAACGCATTTCGCTGCTGAACCACAGCCTCATCAGGACTATAACAAATAATGGGGCATGTCATGAATATGCATAAATATATGGTCTATTATCGATGAATACATTTTTGATTCACTGATAATTTTTCTTTTTTAAACTTACCGCAATGTGTACTTTTCATCCAAATTAAATATTAAACATGAGTAATAGTTCTCATATTTTTAGGAAGACAAAAAAATTTGTTCTCTAAGGTGTTCATAACCTCACTAAATGCGAGGTTATGAAACATATGATTTTTTATAGCCCTGATGAGGCTGTGGTTCCGCAGCTAAATGCATTGACTGTACTTCAGTTCTTAAATATACACTGTTAAAAATTCGCGCATAAAACTTCCACTAAATGTATTGGAAGTTCATTTCCGAAATGTAGGGTAACGCTACAATACATAATGTTGTAGTTTCCAAATGCAACGGATCATGCAGCCATACATGGGTCGGATGAGACGCATGCGCACAATTTTCGACTTATAAACGCTACAATACATGTATTGCAATTTCGGCATTCCAATACCGTGTTTGCAATTTTGCCTTACGCTTGTATTGTAGAAGTCTTGGAAAATTCCAAACATTTTTAACTGTGTATTATATGAATTTTACAAAGACCAAAGGTCATAAATCACTATCCCCTTTATACATTTATTCTTATAAATCGGTCTAATTCGAAAAACAAATTGAAAAACAATTTCAGCTCCGATTTATGACTGTAGTTCAGCAGGGGTTTAAATGACATTTTTCGAATTTAGTTACAATATGTATGATATTTGAAATAGTTCATTTGCATGGAGAAAAATGAGATTGAAGAGTTCGATATTCAGGACACGAATTGTTTTATGATCACCAAATTTTAGGAACAGATGCAGAAGACACGTGAAGGAATGTGAAACTACACACTAATCATTAAAAATTTGTATCTCTCCTGCATAGAGCCTTATCTTTTAATACTTGGAAGTTATTGTATGCACATCGTACGTTACCACCTACAATTTAATTGGGTCAACCTTTGCACCAATGAAAAACTTAAGTCTCTCCTAAAAAGTGCGTTTTCTCCAAAAAAGAATACAAAGCATAAATTACAATGCTTTCTAGCATCACTAATGGAAATCTACATATCGTGTTACAGTTGTCGGAAGGACGAAGTCTTAATCGAAGTATAGTCTATAGTATTCTATTGGAAACTCGACTGAGTTTGCAGCAGTCCAGTAACCATTCCTGGATGCGCCGTACTCAATAACATTCGGGCAGCACCGAACCGAAGCTTGCTTGCATGATACCATAAGGACGTTTAGTGCCTCTTACTTTAGCATCCAGGGTACCAGATTGCAGAGAGAAGCTGATTGTTGCATTGGAAACCCGGGTTCAATTCTTGGCAACTACATTTTTCCATGTAACTCAACTTTTTCTGTTTCAGATAAAAAATTTCATAATTTAATGTTCAAAACTTATTGAATATATGTATGTATAATATATAAATAAATGTATGTTTATGAAATGAAAAATGACTATATCGACCCGTCAATAGCCGCCGCTCTGTGTCCTTGTAAATTATTTTTGGCCGATTAATCTTTACTGTTGCGAGTATAGGAACGATTCCTATTCTGGACTGGACTCGGTACAGTGCGCTAGAGAATTCAGACCGTGTCGAGAAGCTGTAATCTCTTTATTTGCCTGAGGAAGTTAATACTGCGATTGCACTTGAATCAATAACTTAATTTCAATTTCGAATTTTTTTAAAAATATCAGTTCACTAATGAATACTTCGAATACGGTCACTAATGACCATATTTTTCACATCCATTCTTCTCCGTGTGAAATGCACGCATTAAACGCACGAAAGCGAGCGCAAGCGAACCCGTGTGGAAAAATGTCCTGGCAGTTTGGTTACAGGTCTGGCCCAGGTCTGGATTTATCTAGACCGTCAAGTCTGAAAGATCTGATCTGGCCCGTGGTCTGACGCTAGTGTGGCCCAGGTCTGATCTTATCTAGACCGTCTAGTCTGGAAGGTCTGCT
Source organism: Andricus quercusramuli (assembly GCA_932178445.1). NCBI lineage: Eukaryota > Metazoa > Arthropoda > Insecta > Hymenoptera > Cynipidae > Andricus > Andricus quercusramuli. The sequence continues at coordinate 63,043 of CAKNXH010059976.1, read as the reverse complement.
ATTCCCCAGAACTGGCGCTGATCAGCGAGCCAAGAACAGAAAAAGATCCAAGTTCGATCAGACATTTTTTTTGACAAATTTCAAAAAAGTTACAGGGTGTCTGAAATTATAGAAAATAAGGAAATTCATACTATCAAAACAAAACTTTTTTACATTCTCATTCATGAGATATTTCTACCATGGTACTGCTAGCTTTACGTAAAGCTGGCAGTACCATGCATTTTTTTGAAAAAATGCAGAGCCCAAAATTTGGCTTTTGGGTATTAAATGAGCCTTAAATGAGCCCTTAATTCTGGCATAGGTTATACATTGTTTGGGCATGGTGGTACTTCCAGGTTTACCCAGCTGTGTATTGTAATCGTCCAAATTTTCGATCTCTGGTTTTTAACGGATCTTTATGTTCCGGCACTCTCAGAGTCCGAAAATCATAAAATTTTGTCGGTGTCTGTCTGTCTGTATGTCTGTATGGTTACCTGAATGTTGTAGCCACGCTAACTTTTGAAGGATTTGTCTAATCGAGTCAGCCTTTGGTAAACTTTTTAAGGGTCTTAAAATAAAGGCTAAGTTCGTTAACCAGATATTTCCAACCAAAATGAAAAATTTTATAACATTTTCAAAATTAAAAAAAATTTTTTTTTTTGCAGTTTCATAAATTTTTGTGAGTTTCTTACAGACGGGTGAAAGACTTGAAAATTATCTCAATGAAATTTTTGATTTTGATGGAAAACTTTCAAAAAGTAGAAAAATAAATTTTCTGGTAGATTAAAAAATTTTAATCAGAATTTTCACTTGTTTTCACATGGTTTTATTTTTCGAAAGCAATCGTCTGTATAACCTAGCTGCTGAGCGCGAAGAGCGAGTATCGCAATGAGAATGTAATCGTCAAGGCCGTAGGTGCTTTGAGAACCCTCTTCATAGTACCAGATCGAGGTACAGAAATAAATATAATGTACATTAGATATAATAGTGTTGAACATAATGTAGAAAAGTTCACATGTTGGACAAAATCGAGTGCGAAGCACGAGATACGTGAAAAGAATGTGTTCGTTAAAGCCGAAGGAGCTTCAACAAAAGAGAATTCACAACCATGAAATTACAGTTGTTCACGCTTTGACCTTTAGTTTCAGAAGGTCTGTGCACTCGAACTTGCGAGCGAAGCGAGCCGCGCGCGTATCGCGCAATGAGAATGTGCCAGCGAAGCGGGCATATTTTTTCTTATCACCTTGACAGACTGGTCTGGCCCACGTTTGGCGCTGATCAGCTAACCAAGATCAACAATTGTACGTTCGGTCTGGAAGTTCTGGCGTTGCCCAGACCTGGAGCTGATCAGCAAGGCATGAACAAAAAAATCTAAGTTCAATCAATTCAGTTTTTTAGATATTTTGGAAAAGTTACAGGGGACTTGTCACATTTTCTATTTGTTTCCGTCGTGTAAAAGTTGTTTCTTTATTAAGTGTAAAATGAGAAAGTCTTCCCGTAAAAAAAGGCATAGGTCTAGATCCCGCTCGCGTTCTCGGAGTGATGGTGTGGACCACCTTTATCAGGAAATAAAGCGACTCAAAAGGCAGGTACGGCGTGTACGTCGGACGCCATCGAAAGAGCGTGAGAGTAGCTCAGAAAAATCTCGATGCTCTGGCAATGAGAGTCCTCAGATTGGCAAGCGTTATTATGATAACGAAGCCTACAAACGTAATGAAGCGCGTAAGTATTTATCTTTGATTTAGGACGGTAGGCTCATACTTGAGATGAGATGCAACGTGTCATAACCTAGGCGGTGGGCCCTCACATAGGGGAGGGACATACCGTTCTTTCTTGGCGATAAGCCCACAAGTAGTTGTGGGGTAAGTCGTGCTCTGCAGTAGAGACCTTAGAGTTGCTTGGGGAAAATGCCTCTACAGCAGAGAACAAAGATCTAAATTTGCATCCAGAAATCGGCGATCGTTGGCAAATCTGGTCCCATGATGGCCTAAACAAGAACGTAAAAAAGAGCTTCTTCAGAAATACCCGCGTAAAGGGAATTTCTTTTTTGAAGCTCCAGTGCTCAATCCAGAGGTGGAGTCTTCTATCAGCGAATCAGCCAAAAAGAGAGACAAATTCTATACAGCAGACCAGAACACTCTGGGGTCTGCATTATCAGCACTAGGCACAGGTCTTTCGTTTCTGTTTCGAAGCAAATATGAAGAAGGAGAACGACCAAAGGCCATGAAGTGTCTCTTGGATGCAGGAAAACTCTTCTATGAGTCTTATTATGAGCAAACCAATAAAGGTTTTTGTTTACCGATTCCTTCCTGTTTGCTCAGGAGCTATATACAAGACTGAAATCAGCGAAGTCAATGGAGAAGGTCGGCTTGACCCTCAAGCCTTCTCAGCCTGCGAAGAAACCTCCATCGAAGCCAACGCAGTCGGAAAACTGGAAGGCCCCGTCTGGGAGAAATCAAGGCTACTTCCAGTCGGGCTACAAGACAAGAGGCTCCTTCCATCGTGCTCCACAGCGCAGAAAGACCCATCAGGAGAACAGAATGAAGACTTATGCACAGCGTCGTCAAGGGCATTACAAATATCAGGACAATTCACTTCAAACAACGCAGAAGTAGGAATGGTAAGACATGTAACTGCCAGTGCTTACGCGTGTTCCTTCTGAACCAGTAACAAGCTTCACAGAGGTGCAGGATTACTGTGAGTCGATCACGCGTTTACTAGCGATAGGAGCAATTAAAAAATGTTACTCCCTGTAGCGGGCAGTTCCTATCTAGTTATTTCTTATTGGATAAATCGAACAGCACTAAAAGATTGATTTTAAACTTGAAAAAGCTCAATGAGTTCATCACACCAGAACATTTTACAACGGAAGACATCCGTACGGTTATGAGGTTGCTATCAAAGAATTCGTTTATGGCGAACATTGATCTTTGTGATGTATATCATTAAGTTGCTGTTAGACCCAGTGATAGGAAGTTGTTGAGGTTTTCTTGGAAAGGGCAGCTGTTTGAATACACGTGCCTTCCATTTGGTTTTTGTACAGCACCGTGGGTTTTTACAAAAATTATGAAACCAATTTTAAATTCACTCAGAATGTCAGGTTTCATGTCTGCGGTATACCTTGATGATTGGCTTTGTCTAGGCACTGATTACACTTCCTGTCTCATAAATGTACATAGAACTATTGATGTGCTAGAAAAGGTGGGGTTTATTATCAACCATGATAAAAGTAGTCTTACACCAGCGCAGACTTCTCAGTTTCTAGGTTTTGTAATTAACTCTTCAAAAATGTTACTTGAGCTCCCCAAAAAGAAAAAGGATAAATTAATAGAAAAAATCTTAATTCTTAGGAATAAAAGTGAATGTCGAATTAGGGAACGTGCACAGTTAGTAGGAATTATGACAGCTGCTTGTCTAGCTGTTCAATATGGCTGGTTACATACAAAGCCCTTTGAACGACAAAAGTATTTATCCTATAGATGAAAACTCGTAATTTCATGGAGGAAGAATTTCTGTTAGCTATAGTAAGTCATAGGGTGACCTCTATATTTAAAAATTAAAACTATAACAGAATTAAAAAAGTAGATTTCTCATTTTATCGATCGCCGATAAGTATTTCAATTTATTTATTTCTACTATTACTTTCAATGTGAGTTGTTATTAAATTTTTCCTACATTTTTAATCCAGGCGCAGATGTTCTTTATCAGGATATATGCGCGTTATATTCTCGCCGATATTATTGTATGTATACTATTCCTTCGTGACTATAGTCTACTCGATGAGATTAGATGAATGACAATATAGTCTCAGACGCTACCGCAGTGATGTATTATAATGCTTGGAAAAATATAAAGTGAGAAATAATTGAATTTTTTAATGAAAGTTATAATTTCATGGTTCTTATTTTCTGAACTGATTGATTAATTATTTTTTTAAAGACTTTGTTACGTTGTTAAATGATTGTATATGAATTCAATTTTCAAAATGATATGTACATATATATTTAAAAAATTTTTTGAATTAATTTTGAAGCTTACTATTGAATTAATGGTATAGAAATTCAATTTTTAAACAAGAAATATATATATATATATATATATATATATATAATTTTAAAAAAAGTTAAACAACCACCGCAGGGTACCACTAAGAGCAACTGCCATCTGGAAAAAATGTCAATGGCCCCCAGTAGAACCGCGGTAAAATACACCTATGGCCACGTCTCACATCCGTGAGATGGGTGGTCACAGGGCACGACGAAATCACAACGACAGGCCGGCGAAACCCTCGTGTGTCTTGAGGACACGAAGCGACCCAAGGATGACAGCCTTCTGCATCCATCTCGCAAGAGCCTTGGCATATTTTTGGCACGCGGGTATGGCTTTAAGGTTACGAACCAGCGATAATTTCACACCTCCGAGAGCACCTATCACAAGAACAATTACTCGTACCGAATATTTTGGGTACAGTCGACGCAGCTCTCTTTTAAGGTCTTGATATCTCTCCTCTTTTTCTTTCTCCTTTGCAGTGATGTTGTATTCGGATGGAGCCGAGAATTCGATCACGAATATAGTTCGTTTCTCGAAGTCTTGGAGAACAATGTCAGGCCTCGAGTGCGCAACGGAGACTGCTGCCCGAAAATCGTAGTTCCAGAAAATCTGGCACTTCTCGTTTCGGACAATTGACTCTAAATCCCTTGGAGCGTTCGGCAGGGCAGGGTCGCGACCAACACCGTAAGAGCGACAAAGGTGGTAATAAAGTACTCTTAGGGCCGCATTATGTCTATAGATATACGTTGTTCCTGCGTGGGTCGGACACCCCGATAGTATATGTTCTAGGTACTCAGCGTGTGCATGACACGCTCTGCACCTATCACTGGGAACTTCTTGACATAAAATGCGGGCGCGGTATGCTAAGGTGGAGATTACACCGTCCTGGCATGCGAAAATAAAGCCCTCTGTACCTGAATTGAGCCCTGATGATTTGAGGAAAGCAAAAGTTTGCTCCTTCGACAAAGACTGTTTTTCTACATTTCTGTGAAAGTTTCCGTGCATTTGCTTGTCGAGTAGCTCTTGGTGAAATTTTCCAACCTCTGCTTTCTTTACTTCGGCTTTTAGACGTGAAGCATCTAGATGGAATAATGCACTTTCCTCACTTCTGATGTTAAAATTCAGGCCAAGGGTCTCAGCAGCTTGCTCCGCGGCTTTGTAAAGGAACGCCCCTTCGCCAATCATCTCGTGGTTTCTGACCATCTTTAGGAGAGGATCTCTGCCATTCGCAACGATGTAAGCTGTACTCAAAACAATTCGGTTATGAAGACACTGGAGATTCAGAAGTCCGCGTCCGCCTTGCTGGCGTGAAATGTATAATCGTGGAACTGACGAATTGATATGCAAGCTTTTATGCATATGCATGATCTTACGCGTGGTGACATCAAGGGCCTTAAGCTCGTTCTTCGTCCATTGAACCACCCCAAACGAGTAGAGTAGAACCGGGACGGCAAGCATGTTAGTCGCAGATACCTTGTTCAACGCCGACAGATTGGAAGACCAAATCTGTCGGAGAAGATGCTTGTATCTGCTTCGGAGAGACTCCTTCACTGATGTTACGTCCTGAATGCGGCTTTGAGGCACGCCCAGGTATGTATAGGTCTCTCCAGTGTTAAGATGTCTAATAACACTTATATCCACAAGCTCAGGGTCCTTGGGAACGCCAGTAATCTTTCCTTTCTTCAAGTGAATTTTGGCACACTTGTCCAAACCAAAGTCCATCCCAATCTCTCCTGTGTAGTTCTTGACGATATTTAAAGCAGTTTGAAGTTTGCTTTTACCAGCGGCATAGATGTTCAGGTCATCCATATAGAATACATGAGTGACCTTATGCTCACGCTGATTAGTGTCGCCACAGAGGTATCCAGGAGAATTTCGTAGTGCAAGAGATAGAGGCAAAAGTGTGATGCAAAAAAGCAAAGGGCTCATACTATCCCCTTGAAAGACGCCCCTCTGGAAGGTGACGTTGTTCGTCGTCAGACGATAATTCCTAGATGAGATGGTAAATCTAGTTTTCCAAAGAGGCATCAATCTCTCTATGCATCTCACTATGTGTGGATGTACCTTCAAGCTTTCCAACAGACAGATGATAAGTCTATGAGAGGTTGAATCAAAAGCTTTCCGGTAGTCAATCCAGGCCATTGACAGGACGCGCTGATGGACTGTAGCGTCTTTACAGACACACCTGTCAATCAGCAGGTTCTCTCGACAGCCTGCTACACCTTTTTTCGAGCCATGTTGTTCGTACATCTCTCGCCATACAGGCTCAATTCGTCGAACAATCCTGTTGTTTAGGATAGCTGTAAAAATCTTATACAGTGTGTTCAAACAAGTTATTGGCCTGTAATTCTCTGGTTTGGACAAGTCGCCTTTTTTCGGTAGGAGTATAGTGCGTCCTAACACTAGCCACTGCGGAATGGGCATCTCCGACTTTAAATATGAGGTGAATATGCGGGCCAAATGTTGGTGTGTAGAAGTAAACTTCTTCCACCAAAAGTTCTTGATACAATCTGGTCCAGCACCGGAAAAGTTCTTCGTGCCTCTAAGTGCTTTTTTCACCTCTTCGGCAGTGACTGATGGGCACTCCTCCTCAGATTTTATGAGGCTGTCGCAAAACTCCTTGAAGCGGATGATATTGTCAGTATCTTCCTTCAACTCTAGTGTTTTCGGGATCTTGTACACCTCTCTCCAAAAAGTCTCTACCTCCTTGGGCTTGGGTGGATTTTTTACAAAAACAGGGGGATCACTGAAGAGGCGCGATGGGTCAGCGAGAAACTGTGGATTCTCTCTGATCCATCTCTCCCTCTTCTGTATCCTCCTCCTTGCGTCAGATAACATCCTTATTTTGTCAACAATATGCTGCTCTATTGTCAGCAGCTTTGACTTGTTTAGTGTGTGATTCAAGGTCCTTAGTTCTTGGGCGAACTTTCGAACCCTTTCCGTGAACGGTCTACCAGATGTTATGCAGTCAATCACACATTGAACACGGGACGCATTCTGTCTTGCCCATCCAATTTTCTTGTTCAGTTGATGCAAGCGTCTTCTTGTCTTTTGATCCATCGTCGGTTTGAGCCTTCGATTTGAATCAGCCAAAGCTCTCGCAGCACCATAAACTGAGCAATTGATGGTCCAGAGGTCGGACTCTTGCGAGATATCTCCACAAAGGGAGGCATCCATTTCAGCCAGATCTTGGGGCTTAAGAGGAACCTGCATGTTGATGTTCCTCCTTGTACTGAAATTGCCATCATCTTCAAGAAGGTGCCTACTTTCTGCGGTTGGTCTTAATGTCGTTTCATCTTCGTCTGCAGCTTGTTCAAGCAGCAGTTGAGGAAGCGCTCCGCGTACATATCCATTTTTGCGGAGGTAGTCGGCTTGATTTCGCAAAGACTGATGCGAAACGTGTTGAAGCTCTGGGTGTTTCTGGCGCCACAGAGTATGCATACGCGCCATAAAGCCTCCACGAACAGGGATAATACTGGCATCGTAGCAGTCTAACACATCATTCTTAAGTTGATCCGTCCACTCAATGTGGGCGTTTCGCCGGTTCGTCGTTGTGTTTCCATCTAAATTATTTTCAGCACCCCGAACTCTAGGATGATCGGCATTGTTTGCCGATCCATTGTCGGGTGCTCTGCGCGTTCGATCGTTTTGAACCGCATCTACAACATTTTGGTGGTTTTTTGGTTTCATTGTTGTTCCCACGAGCAGCTAGGGAAAGGGTTCGTCCATCCTTGTAGAGCCCCCAGGTGCCATGCAGCTTTCGGCACGGTTCGCACACCTTCGCTTAGGGGTTATTCCTTCGGGACCATCCCTGGACAATTGTCCGCGACTGCTTATTAATTATTGTATCCATATTCAGCAGAAACCCTTGGTACGGGGACCCTCTATCCGCAACCCAAGGACGCGTTCGGTGGCTTTGTCATAAGCCCTTCGGTTCTATTCCAAGGGAATCGAAACCGAAACCGAAATATATATATAACCGATATATATATATATATATATATATATAGTGTAT
>CAKNXH010059976.1:24455-49999 GCA_932178445.1 Andricus quercusramuli | reverse complement strand
TGAATATTGGTTATTATTTTTATAATAAAAGTTTACTTTTTCTTGAAAACACCTTTATTGCAATTATATAATCTTTCCAAATTATGTACATATATTTTATTTTTATTTTTTAATTAGTTTAAAATATTACTAATGAATTGAATGTATAGAAGTGAAATTTAAAATTTAAAGGAAAATGTAATGTAAAAATTATTTAAATGTTTTAATGAAAATAATTGTGTAATGCTTTTTAGGTTTTAAACTGATTAATTAATTATTAACTGATACTATTAAAACTTACATTTTTATGGAATTAGTTTGAAAGGTTATTAATAATTTAAATTGTCAGAAATGAGATTTCAAATTTGAAAAAAAATATATATATATAAATAAAGTAAAAATTATTTAATGTTAATGCTAATGTTAATGTTAACGTTTAAGGTTAATGCTTAAATGAGTATCTGAATTTAATGTTCAAAATTATAGCAGAATAATATGTTTAATTTTTTTTTTAAATTAGTATGAAAAGTTATTAATAATTCCAATTTTCAGAAATGAAATTTCATTTTTTTAAATATAAAGTAAAAATTATTTGAATATATTTTAATAAAAATAATGGTTTCATTCTTTTTATGATGTAAACAGTTTGAGCTATTTGTTTCAATTAAATTTGTTGAAAACTTTAAATTAAATAAAGATTGAATTTGATTTTGTTTTCAATTATGTAGCAGAAATTGATTATTTACTTGAAGGTTATGTAATTGGATATTGGTTATTATTTTTATAATAAAAGTTTACTTTTTCTTCAAAATACCTCCATTGCAATTATATAATCTTTTCAAACGCTTGTGACGTTGTGAAATGACTGTATATGAATTAAATTTTCAAAATGATATGAACATATATATATTTAAAAAATTTTTCAAATTATTTTTAAAGCTTACTGTTGAATTAAAGGTAAAGAAATGCAATTTTAAACAAAAAACATATATGTACAATGTGAAAATTACTTGAATGTTTCAATGAAACTAATTGCTTAATGCTTTTTACATTGTGAAATGATTAATTAATTATTAACTGATTCTATTGAAACATAAATTTTCTGATATGAAATTTCATGTTTAAAAAACTTAAGTAAAAATTATTTGAATGATTCAATTGAAATAAAAGTTTGATGCTTTTTATGTTTCATTTTTTTTTTAAATACCTTTATTGCAATTATATAATCTTTTCAAATACTTGTGACGTTGTGAAATAACTCTATCTGAATTCAATTTTCAAGATTATACATACGTACGTTTTTTTTAAAATTAGTTTAAAAGGTTAGTAATGAATTGAATGTACAGAAATGAAATTTCAAATTTAAAGGAGAAGATAATCTAGAAATAATTTGAATGTTTCAATGAAAATAATTGTGTAACGCTTTTCATGTTATGAACTGGTTAATTAATTATAATTTGATTCAATTGAAACTTATATTTTCTGTGATTAGTTTCGAAAGTTATTAATAAGTCAAATATTCAGAAATGAAAATTCAAATAAAAGGAAATATATCAAGTAAAAATTATGTGAATATTTTAATGAAAGTTATAGTTTAAAGCTTCTTATTTTTTGAACTGATGAGTTGTGTGATCAAAAAAAGGAGGAGGAAAATAAAAGGTTTGAAGAAGAAGCGGAGACTGGGATGGATGAAGAGGTTTGGAAGGTTGTAAATAAAGAGAGAAGAAGAAGGAAAAGAGTAAACCAGGATATTGAGATGATATAATGGAAAAATATTTAATGGAATTACTAGGAGGGGTAGAGAGGAAAGTTAGGAAATGAGGAAAATATGGTAGGGAAACAGATGAGGAGGACATTACAAGGGAGGAAATAGTCAAGGTATTAGGGATGATGAAAGATGGAAAGGCACCTGGTATAGATGATATTCCAAATGAAGTAAGGAAATATGGTTGGACAGAATTAAAGAAATGGGCATGGATAATGGGCAATAGAGTATGGAGAGGAGAGGGGTGGCCAGAGTTATGGAAAGAAGGAGTAGTGATACCAATAGTCAAGAAAGGCACAGGAAAGGAGGCTAAAGATTATAGAGGAGTGACACTAATGCCAACACTGTATAAAGTATATTTGGCTGTTTTATCGAAAGGTCAAAAGAACAAGTTGTGGAGAAAAAGATAGAGCCACCCAATCAGACAGGAATTTGAAAAGGGATGGGAGTGATCGACGATATACATGTTCTGCACTATTTAGTAAATAAGAGAATTAAAAGGGAGAAAGGGGCAATGATAGCAATGTTTTTGGACCTAACGGCGGCGTTTGACTCATTAGACCGTGCTGAGATAGAAAAAATTATGGTGAAAAAGGGGATACGAGAGGGATTAACAAAGAGAGTATCGGAAATTTTTAGAGAGACAAAATGCAAGGTAAAAGTAGGAGAGCAAGTGGGAGATAGTTTCTGGTTGGTGAGAGGGGTAAGACAAGGATGTCCTCTGAGCCCGCTTTTATTTAATATATTAATATCAGACTTGGAAGAAGAAATGAAGAGAAAAGGGTGGGGAGGAGTTAGGATAGGGAACGGAAAGATATATACACTGGCCTACGCAGACGATATAGTGTTGATGGCAGAGGATGAAGAAGGGATGGCGGGCTTAATTACCGGATTAGAGAAATACTTAGATGGAAAAAAGTTGAATTTAAATGTAGAAAAGACAAAGATAATGAGGTTTAGAAAAGGAGGAGGAAGAAAGGAGGAATGGACGGGTAGATGGAAGGGAATAAAATTAAATGAAGTAAAAGAGTTTAAGTATTTGGGATATAACTTGCAAGCAAATGGAGATCATAGAGCTCATATAAGAGAAAGTATAAAAAAAGCAGCAGGGGTAATGAAACAGATATGGAGAATAGGAGAAAGAAGGTTTCAAACAAAATTTGAGAAGGAGAATGTGATTATTTGATACGCTGGTATGGCCGGTATCAGGTTACGGAGCAGAGATATGGGGATGGGAAGAAATGGAAGAGATTGAGACTTTACAAGAAAGGTATATAAGGTTTACGCTAGGGGTAGACGAGAGGGCGCCGGGATATACGGTGAGAGAAGCAACGCAAAGGGATAAATTAAGTACTAGAGCGGGAAAGAGGGCATGGAATTTTGAGACTTAGCTGTGGGAGGGAAAGGGAGGGGAGTTAGCGAGAAAGTGTTTGATGGTGGTAGAAGAGAGGAGAGGGAGGGCGATGGAATTAACGAGATTGGAAGAAGAAAGCAGGGAGTTCTTAGAGATAGATGATGTGACTGGAGTCAACTACGAAGAAGTGGAAGAAAGGGAGAGAGAAAGACAATTAATAGGAAGATGGGGGATGATTGAGGAATTAAAATATAATATATTGTATAAGATGATAAAAAAGAAAGAAGTACAAAAGTATTTCAAAGAGGGATGGGGAGAGAAAAGATGGACCAGAGTAGCAAGATTTAGATTGGGAAACGAGTATGTATGGGGAGAAGAAAGATAACAGGAAGTGCAAAATTTGCGAATAGGATGAGAAAACATGGGAGCATGTATGGGAAGGATGTAGGAGAGGAATGGAAGATAAAGGAAGCTGGCAAGAGAATGTGGTAATGAGTCTAGGGGAGGATGGTTTAGGGAAAGAGTGGATGAAGGAGTTAGAGGGTGCTAGGGGAGCAAATGAGAAAGAATGAAGTCCCTTAGAGGAAACATTATGAATAAAGAAAAAGTACATCTAATCCAATTACGCATTGTCCGCCAATGTTTGTGATGTTGCGAAATAATGATTTGAATTTAATTTTCAGAATTATTTGTGAATATGTTTCAATTTTCTCTGAAAATACTATAAAAGGTTACTTATAAATCGAATTTTCAGAAATGAATTTTCAGTAAATTAAAAAAAAATGTAAAGTAAAAATTGTTTGAATGCCTGAATGAAAATTATAGTTGAATGCTTTTTATGTTGGCAACAGATGAATGAATCATTAGCTGATCAATTTTTTTCAATATTAAATTACATAAAGATTATATTTTTTTTTAATCAAGTACATAAATTGATTATTTGATTGAAGGCCACGAAATTGAATATTGGCTATAATTTCTATGATAAAAGATTATTTATGTTGAAATACCTCTATTCCAATTGTATAATTTTGGTAAATTTTTCGATGTTGTGAAATAAGTACCTGAATTCTGCTTTCAATATTATATGTACATATTTTTTACTTTTTTGTGGAATTAGTTTAAAAGGTTATTATTAATTCAAAATTTCAGAAAAAATATAAAGTAAAAATTATTCGAATGTTTTTATTAAAATAACTGTTCATTGCTTTTTATGTTGTGAAATGATTAATTAATATATACACTTTTTTTTATTTTTCTGGAATTAGTTTTAAAAGTCATTAATAAATTAAATGTATAGAAATGCAATTTCAAATGAAAAACTGATTGACTGATTCTATTTTATGAATAAATTAAATTTTCAGGAATAAAAGATCAAATCCTTCATATGAAAAAAGGTCCCCAACATCTTGTGTAAGATTGTAGTATAGAAGGAATCTTTATTTAATCGAATATAGGATATGATTTGCATAATAAAAGTTTATTTATGTTTAAAATACTTTTATTCTAATTTCATAATTTTCGAAATGATTGCGATGTTGTGAGATAATTATCTAAATAATCTTCAAACTTATTTGTAAATGTGTTCTAAGTTTTTATGAAATTAGTTAAAAATATTATGAATAATTGAAATTTTCAGAAAAATATAAGGTAGAAGTTATTTTGATGTTTCAATGCAAATAATATGGTTGATCGATTTTCATGATAAAAATGTTTTTCTTTTTTTTCTTTAATATATCTCCATTACAATGATATAATTTTTTTTAAATGTTCGTGATGTTGTGAAGTGAGTATCCGAATTCAATTTTCAAAATTATATCTGCATATATTTCAATTTCTCCTGGTATTACTTTGGAAGGTTATGAATAATTTAAATTGTCAGATAAATATTAAATTTCGATGAAAATAATTGCTTGAGGGTTTTTATGTTGTGAACTGTTTAATTAATTATTAGCTGATTTATTTTAACCACGAAATTGAATTACATAAATATTTAATTTCAATTGTTTTAAATTCAAAATCATAAATTGATCATTTACTTCCAGGTTTTTAAATTGAATACTGCATATAATTTGTACAATAAAAGTTTATTTAAATTTAATATGCCACTAATTACATTATTTTTGAAATGATGCTGATGTTGTGAAACGAGTGTCTTCATTCAATTTTTAAAATTATATGTGAATATGATCTTATTTTCTCTGAAATTAGTATGGAAGGTTACTAATATATTAAATTTTCAGAAATGATAGTGAATTTTTTTCTCAATATAGTATACAAATTATTACAATGTATGAATGAAAATTATAGTTGAATGTTTATTATGTTATAAACAAATTAATTAATTATTAGCTGATTATTTTTTCCAACAATTTTAAATTACATGATGATTTAATTTTAATTTATTTTGATTAGGTAGCATGAAGTGATCATTTACTTCAAGGTGATATAATTGACTATTGACTATACATTGTATAATAAGAGTTTGTTAATGTTTAAAATACCTCTATTCCAATTATATATTAGAGTGGTCCAAAAAAAGCGACTGTTTAAATGTTCATGGGCGCGTGGAAATTCGTATAGCCTAAGAAAAATCAGAATATGCCTATTTTTTTGTTTCTTTGTAAAGTCATTTTTCAGCCTGCTAAAAGCAATTGTTCCTCTTATGGAGTTTAACATGTAAAAATACAACTTTTTTCTCAAGTTCAATTTTTCATAAGAAGTTATGAACCAATTTATTCAATGTTGGAGTTATTTGTTCTCCGAGATTTCAAGATGCATTTTGTCGAGTTTTCATATTTCAGAAATATTATGTAACAATTCTACAACGAGGAGAAATCTACCAAAATTTCAATATTTGCAGAATTTGGTGAACGCTTTGCACGCTTTGGTGAAGTTAGTCTGAAGTGAAATTTTTACAGAGTATACTTTAAACCCCTCAGAATAAATTTGGAAAAGAACAACTGAAATGGTCAAAGCTTTATATTAAACAAAGGGGTTTGAAAAATGGGTAAAAACTGATAATTTAACTATAGGTTCACCCGTAGGCTATACAGGTGAAGCGTTTATTGCGACTGTCATAAACGGCTAAGTCGAACCTATTCTATTGGAAATTCGAAATACAAATTGTCCCTAAACAGACTGGCAGAACTCGGCAAACCGGGTAAAGGCACGAACACGCCATAAAGTCATAAATAACTCATAACTTCTGAAATTAATCTAAAAATTGACACAGAGATGTCCAGTTTTTTCTCAAATTGGTATCCTATGCTACTTTTTGTTAAATAATTATATAATTTTGATACATTCCTTTCAATGTTCAATAAATTTCTATTTGTTTAAACAATTTTGATTTGCTTAAGCAGTTTTTTCCGATAACTTTGAAAACATTAAATTAAATAAAATACATATAATTATTTTTCGGACTGTATAGTGTATAGGAAGAATATATTAATCATTTTTCAATTGTTAAAACAAATACAATTTGTTTAAACAATTACTTTTCCAAAAATATTTTTTAAATCGTATTTTTTGAATTAAACATAATATTGAATGATTTCGAGAGTAATAAATTCTGCTAAAAACTTTATGTTATTGTTTTTACAATAAGTTATTGTTTTTTTTCAAGTTGAGTATGGATGGTTTACATCTTCATTGGCGCATTATCAAATAAATCGTCAAAGTCATAATAAAATTTGAATTATAAAAGTGTATTTATCATTGCTTTCTTCATATTTCTTTATAATTAGACTGCATTTGAAATGGAATTAGATTATGTTTTATTATAGTATTTTAAAGTCTTATGAATATCAATCTGACATACTACTCCTCGAAATATTTCAACATTATGTTTAATTCAGAAAATACGATTTAAAAAATATTGTTGGAAAAATAATTGTTTAAACAAAACATATTTGTTTAAACAATTAAAGAATGGATAATATATTCTTTCTACACACTATACAGTCAGAAAAATAATTATATATGTATTTTATTTTTTCAAAGTTCTCGAGAAAAAAACTGCTTAAGGAAATTAAAATTGTTTAAACAAATAGAAATTGATTAAACATTAAAAGTGATAAAATAAGTGCAGAATTTTTGATCATAACAATTATTATTCCAAATTAACTTTACAAAGCATTATATTTTCTACTTTTGTAATATCTTTTTCGACTATAAGTGCGAAGGAGACACACTTATACAAATTAATATTGCTGCTTCTCTTCGACCAACAGCAGTTTTTCAGAGTTAGGGTGTTCAGGGGTTGGGTCATGTAGTCGGACTAAGCTGCTGACAATGGCACTTGAAGTTTTCAGTAATAAACTTTTAAGGCGTAGGCCTCTAGGTAGACAAACACATTAAGGACTCTTACCACACTGAAACGGAGTGAGAAGAAGCCTCCAGTTGCCAAGCAGGTGAATCCTTCGAGTGGACTCACAGTTTCATCACTTTTACATCACATTAACAAAATTTTTTAAAACATTTTAGCAAGCTGAAAAATGACTCCACAACGAAATAAAAAAATAGGCATATTCTGATTTTTCCTGGGCAATACGAATTTCCACGCGCCCATGAACATTTAAACAGTCGCTTTTTTTGGACCACTCTATTATATATATTTTTTAATTTTGGGATGTTGTGAAATGAGTATCTGAATTTTTATTTCGAAATTCTGTGCACATATATTTTAATTCTCTCTGGAATAGTTTAAAGGGTTATTAATCATTCAAATTTTCACAAAAATATTAAGTAAAAATTATTTCAGTGATTCAATGAAAATAATTCTTCACATCTTTTTGTGTTGTGAAATCAAGAATTTGATTGTTCAAGGAATTTGAAGGAATAAATAGTGATTCGAAAATTGAGTAAAGGAGAAACATGAACACAAAAGTTGGCGCGCGCTTGCGCGCGCACATAATAGTCTAGTCTCTACTGAAAAGTCAGGGTGGTTATAATGCCAAGATGAATTTAAGCAACTCATTGCAAGCGGATTTTAACTGGTGGTTGGATACTATTCGGGGTGTATAGAATCCAATTAAGTCAGGTCATTATAGTTTAGACATTTTCTCAGACGCTTCCAAAACAGGTTGGGGTGCTTATTGCAAAGAAGAACTGACATTTGGTTTTTGGAGAGAGTCAGAAAGAAAAGAGCACATTAATTATCTATAGCTTGTTGCAGCCTTTTTTGGCCTCAAATGTTTTGCCAGAAACTTATCACATTGTAAGTTATTGCTTGGAATCGATAATACAACGGCAATTTCTTATATAAAACGAATGGGGGGGTATTCAATACCCTAAACTCAATGCAATTGCGCGAAACATATGCGAATGGTGCGAAAAGAAGGAGATTTGGCTCCTCGCTTCCTATATAGCTTCTAAAGAGAATGTTGATGTCGATAATGGCTAACGTGTTAACAATTTTGACACTGAATGGGATTTATCGGAGTCGGCATTCTCTCAAATAGTTGGAGTTTTTTGAAACTCCATCTATTGATCTATTTGCGTCTAGATGTAATGCTAAATATAGTGATTATTGTTCATGGCATCGTGACCCGGAAGCATCAGCTGTAGATGCGTTTACGCTTGACTGGAAAGGCCTAAACCTTTATGCTTTCCCTCCAATTTCGATGATTCTTAAAGTAGTTAGGGAAGTTATCTCGGACCAGTCGCAAGGTGTTATAGTTTTTCCAAGATGGTGTACTCAGGCTTGGTACCCATTATTAACCTCACTACTTATGGAACCCCCAATAACCTTCAAACCTTCGGCTAATTTACTGCTCTCTCCATGCAGATCTCAACACGATCCACTGGCCAGAAGTCTTACGTTGATGGCAGGGAAAGTATCCGGGAGGCTTTCCGTAGAAGAAACACGCCTGAGCAGTCGATAGAAATTATGGTATCGTCACTAGCTGATTCTACTATAAAGCAATACTCTGTTGCGATTAAGCAATGGCTTGACTACTGTGCGAAGTCTAATTTAGAACCATACCAGGTTAATGAAGGTCAAGCGTTAGTGTAGTTGACAAAGATGTTCAATGCGGGCGCACAATATGGGAGAATAAATAACTGTCGTGCATTCTTGGGACTTCTATGTGGAAGTGAAGTATCTCAGAGTACTTTGATTACACGTTTCTTCAAAGGGGTTTTCCGTGTGAGACCTACAAAACCCAGGTACGAAGACACGTGGGATGTTTCTCCTGTTTTAGAGGCTACTGTATCTTTGTTTCCCTTAAACAGCCTTTCATTGTCTCAACTTACTACACGTTTGGTAGTATTTTTAGCTCTAGCGACAGCCCACAGGGTGCAGACTTTAGCAGCAATTAAGCTAGAAAACCTAACAGAAAATGACCGAGGCTTCACAATGAAAATCGATAGTTTAATTAAAACATCTCGCCCGGGAGTTTGTCAACCTCTGCTGTTAATTCCTAAGTTTCTAGAGAAGCCTCAATTATGTGTGGCTAGCACTCTTCAAGCGTATCTAGATAAGACTCAAGATCTAAGGGGTAACATTCATAATTTAGAAATCACTACGAGACAGCCTTATAAACCGGTTACTGCACAAACCATTGCAAGGTGGATCAAAACTTTTTTTGTCAAGTGTGGCGTCAGTAACAGCTATAAAGCTCATAGCACAAGACATGCAGTTACCTCTGCCGCGCTTAAAAAGGGCGTCGATATTAATATAATAAAAACAAATGCGGGTTGGTCGAAAGAATCACTTACATTTGCTAGATTCTATAATAGGCCGATAGTTCCTAATAGAGAGAATTTTGCAGAAGCTGTTATACTGCAAAATTCATCTTGAATAAGTTCTGTATGTTACTTTCGTTTATTTTTTGTACAAGTTTCTAAATAAAAAGAATAACAGTCTATGTAGCTCTAAAAATTTACATATTTATTTCGAGAAGTAATCTCTCATAATAATTAATCGATCAAACGAACTTACCTGTTGTGAAGTTCGATCGTAATTATATTTAGAGATTTCTTTGAGAGATAAACTTCCCACCTTGCTTGTAATCATTGTATTTCAGTAATGTAGCCCTCCCAAAGTTTATCTTATAGGAATATTTCTTGACTTTAAACAATATGGTGCTTGGCAACGTGGGCACATGGTTCATGGGTTTTTGTCTGAAGATCGTGGCGACACTGTACATGAAGTAGCGGTACTACATATTTATCTTTCAAAGGAATCTCTGCATATAATTACCATCGAACTTCACAACAGGTAAGTTCATTTGATCGATTAATTATAGAAAACAAGAAACTCACACTATCGAAACAAGAATTTTTTTCTAATCACCCTGGCAGTCTGGTCTGGTCCAGGTTTGGCGTTGATCAGCGAGCCAAGAATAAAAAAGTTCTAAGTTCGATCAGCAGATTTTTTTGAACATATTTCAAAAAAGTTACAGGGTTTTCAAAATGATAGAAAATAAGAAATTCACACTATCAAAACAAAATTTTTTTTTCTTATCCCATAACTAGCGGCTGACAAGCCCATAACAAGCGAATGACCAGCCCATACCTAACGGCTGACCAGACGGTCTGGCCTAGCGCTAGCCAGAAAAAACGTTAGACTTTTGGCCAGGCCCAGGCCAGATGGTCTGGCCAACGTCAAGACTGGAAACCAGACCGTCTGGTCTGCGCCAGGCCAATGCCAGAACATTTTTCTACACGGGAACCCGCGCGCAGCGCGATATGAGATTGATTGTGCAAAATTTGGTCGACTTCACCAAAATTTTGGGTTTCGACTAAACCAAATATTCATGAAAAGATTCTAAATGAACCCAAAGTATAGATTCAAATGGTTCTAATATAGAGCCTTTTTGTCACGTCTGCCTTGACTCACTTCAAAGATTTTACAAGTTAATGATGCACATTTTGCTTTATAATTCGAATAAAATAATATTGTACAGAAAAAAATTTGATGAAGAAACTAAAATCATAGACATTAGTCATTAGCCATCTGATTGGCTGTCGAGTCACGTGAACGTTAATGTCACTCATAGCCAGCGAAATTCAAATTGTCATTCGTTTCGTTTTTTGTTACTATTTACTTAGTGACTAAAATTAAAAGTTGAAATATTTTTAACTGTACAGAATTTTTCATTGTTAATCATAAAAAAATCTGCTTTCTTATGTTTCCAATTTTATTTCTAAAATATTATACATTATACAGATCAGTAGATTGCATGCAGAAAGTCCACAGGAGTGTAAGAGATGGAGAGCAATCTGTCCTTTTCGTTCCTGTGGGCCATCTACATGCAATTTGCTGATTTGCAATCGTGTGAAAGAGCCCTTAATAATAAGTAATTCAAAATCATTTGTCATGCGTATTTAACTAAGGGTGAGTGAGTGAGATGGTTATGTTCTTTTCCCTAATTCATCGTGATTTTCCCTGGAGATTGGTGATTGGTCGTTCTTTTTGGCGCTCAGTAATTGGTCAAAAGCGAAAACTATCACGTGATCATCATTAATTTCATCTGTCGGAGGACAGGCGATCGCGAAATGGCGCCCGGTGAAATACATGGTGTGCGGTCTCCTTGTTTTTAAAAATAATTATCTAAGAATATCTTTAGTTTGGCCATTTTTCAAAGAATAGGCTCAATTTGTTTACGGAATCAACTTAAAATGCCTTTCAGATGACTCTTTTCTATGCTACTTTGTAAATTTACAATAATCATTGATTATTTAAACAAATTCAGAGTTTGGCTATTGTTTAGCTTACATTAAAACGTACATGCAGCTATAACCTTTTTAATAATAAGCACAACTTTTCTATTTGAACTATAATATTAAAATCAAAACCATTTGAACATTTTAAACAAATTTATTTTTATAAAAAATATACGCACAATGTACCTAATGAGAAATAAAAAACCAGCACAAATTTTAATATTGGTAAAAACTTTTCTTCTCATTAATTTCCGTCTTTTTTCTTTTTGTTAGTTGCTTACAGTATTTCAATAATCTCTTCAATAAAATGATATTGTGCTTTTTTAAGATTTTCTGAATTAATTTTTCACATGCAATATATTTTTCCCTAATTTTTACTATATGATGGTATTCTGTGTTGTTTTTTTAATTTTTTCAAAAAGATAGCTTTCAATCAAATTTAGAAAAATTACAATTTAAACTACAATTTGTAACTTTTTTTATTATAATTATAAATAATGGAAAATTATCAATATTCAGCAATTTATTTTTATTTTAGTTTCATTTTCGACTTCTATGACTTTTCAAATTTAAACTATTTTTTGATTATGCAATTCAAAATGATTTCATCATGGGCTAATTATTTTTAAAGAAAAAACTACAATTTTAATTAATATTTTGGCTTATTTCTAAATATTTCTTTTTACAATTATACAGCCTTACGTTTTTTCGAAACGAATTTTTTTATTAGAATAATAAACAATGAAAATTATGAACATTCAGAAATTATGATTATGAACGTTTATAATTTTATTTTATTTAACTTTCAATTACATTTTCGATGAATATAACTTCCTTCTAATTGTAACTATTATTGCAATGTTAAACGATTGAAAATGTGAATTCATCTGTGTTATTTTTATTAAAAAACATTAAAATTTGAATTATTTTTTGAATTTAAAGAAGTTTAGCAAATTTAAAAAAATGTGTTTACCCTTGACTCATTTATGTTTAAAGAAAACGGAGTCAACTAAGAATATCTTTCCGGTGACTTTTCGCTATTCTTGGTATATTCCCAAGAATGATTAATTATTTAAAAAATGGTCATAAACAAATTCAGAGTTTGGCCATTTTTCCACGAATAGAGTTTTGGGAATTTTTCAACAAATAGCCTAATTTCTTTTACAGAATTAACTAAGAATATCTTTCCGATGATTTTTTATTTGTATGATTCTTTGCAAATTTTCAAGAATTATTAATTTTTACAATAATTTTCGTAAACAAATTAAGACCTTGGCCTTTCTTCAATGAATATGATAAATTAGTTTAGGGTATCAAGAAAGAATGTATTTCCAATAGCTCTTTTATACAATACTTTGCAAATATACAATAATTATTAATTATCTCTAAAATTTTCATAAATACATTCAGAGTTTGCCTATTTTTCAAGCAATAGATACAGTTTGTTTACGGAGTCAAATGGGAATGTCCTTTCGATGATTATTTTATATGCTGCTTTGTAAATTTACAAGAATAAAATTATATTATTTGTAATATAATTATTTTTAATGAATTGGCTCAATTTGTTTACAGAACCAAAAGAAATATATCAAGAATGATTCTTCCCTATGTTACTTTGCAATTTTACAATAATTGTTAATTATTTTAACAATTTTCATAAACGTATTCAGAGTTTTGCTGTTTCTCAACGAATAGGCTCAATTTGTTTACGAATTCAACTAAGAATATATTTCGGATGACTGTTACCTATAAAGCTTTGTAAAATCACAATAATTTTCAATTATTTAAACAATTTCAATTAAAAAACTGAGATTTTGGCTATTTTTTAACGAATAGGCTCCATTTTTTATAGAATTAGGTAAGAATATCTTTCCAGTGACTTTTTGCTATAATGTTCTGTAAATTTCAAAAAATGAATCATTATTTAAACAATTTTGATAAACAAATCAAGAGTTTTGCTGTTTTTTAAAGAATAGGCTCAATTTGTTTACGGAATCAATAGAGAATATTTTTCAAATAACTTTTTCCTATGTATATTACTTTGAAAATTTACAATAATTGTTAATTATTTAAACAATTTTCATAAACACATTCAGAACAATTTGTTTACGAAGTGAACTAAGATTGTCTTTCCGATGACTATTTGATATGTTTTGTAAATTTACAAGATTTATTAATTATTTAAACAATTTCGATTTAAAAATTTAGAGTTTACCTATTTTTCAAGGAATAGGCACAATTTGTTTACGGAGTCAAAAAGTATATGTTTCTCAAGACTCTTTTTCTATGTTTCTTTACAAATTCAGATTTTGGCTATTTTCAACGAATTTTTTATGTTCAGCAAATTTACAAGATTTATTAATTATTGGAACAATTTTCATCAAAAAATTAAGAGTTTGGCTATTTCTGGAAGAATAGGCTCAATTTGTTTCCAGAATCAACGAAGAATGTATTTCCAATAAATATTTTCTACGATACTTTGAACATTTATAACAATTATTAATTATTTGAACAGTTTTCATAAACATATTCAGAGTCTGGGTCTTTTTCAAGGGATACGCACAATTTGTTTACGGAGGCGCCTAAGAATATATTTATGATTACTCTTTTGTATTTTGCTTGATAAATTTACAAGAATTATTAATTATTTAAACAATTTTCATAAAGAAATCAGGAACCCAGCCATTTTTCAACGACAAGGATCAATTAGCTTGATGCATCAAGATTTCTACGATACTTTGCAAATATACAATAATTATTAATTATTTATATAATATTCATGAACAAATTCAGAGTTTAGTTATTTGTCAACGAAAAGGATTTTTTTTACAGAATTATCTAAGAATATCTTTCCGATGACTTTTTCTGTGATACTTCGTAAATTCTCAAGAAACTACATATTTCCAATAAGACTTTCCTACATTACTTTTCACATTTGCAATAATTATTATTTATTTAAACAATTTTCATAAACATATTCAGAGTTTGGGTATTTTTCAAGGAATAGACACAATTTGTTTACGGAGTCAACTAACAATGTCTTTCTGATGACTCCATTCTATGTTGCTTTGTCAATTTAAAGTAATTATTAATTATTTAAACAATTTAAATAAACAAATTCAGAGTTTGGATATTTATCAACGAATAGGCTACATTTTTTTGCAGAATTAACTAAGAATATATTTCCCATAACTTTTTTCTGTGATTCTTTGTAAATTCCCAAGTATTATCAATTATTTAAATAATTTTCACCGGCAATTTGGAGGCAACTAAGAATATCTTTTCGAGGACTATTTCCTATGATACTTTGCAAATTTATAATAATTATTAATCATTTAAACAATTTTCCGAAATATATTTAGTGTTTGTCTATTTTCAAAGGAATAGGCTCAATTTTTTATGGAAGCAACGAAGTATGTATTTCAAATAAGAATTTCGTACATTAGTTTGCACATCCATAATAATTATTTATTATTGAAATATTTTTCATAAACATATCCAGAGTTTGGGTATTTTTCAAATAATAGACAAAATTAGTTTACGGAGTCAACTAAGATTGTCTTTCCGATGAACTTTTCTATGTTGCTTTGTAAATTCACAAGAATTATCAATTATTTAAACAACTTTTGAAAAGAAATAAGAATTTGGCTATTTTTTAAAGAATAGGGTGAATTTTTTACAGAATTAACTAAGAACATATTTTCGATGACTTCATTAGGCTCTTCAAATCATGCTCGACATTAGTGAAAACCGAGGTTAAAACGCAGCGAATACACAACTCGGTTGTATACGTCGCGATACGTCGCAGATGGTCATCCATCAGAGTGCTATGCGCACTCGAAATGGCTTGACATCTAGACTCTTCTCGAGACGAGATCATTTACTGTATATTTCTATGAAAATTTGTATGCGCCGACATTTTATAGGTTTTTTTTCAAAAGTTGCATGAAAATGTTTATAGTTGCACAAGTATTTATTCTGCATCGTGAGAGGGTATGCATGCGAAGACATGTACAAATCAAAATTATTGAAGTAAAAATTAATTTCACGGTATTTTATTGAACTTCATTCCCAAATATAATAATTACACGCAAAGAAATTGGTCGCGCGCTACGCGCGCGTATGAAGCTCTAGTACATATATGTCGTAGGCTTTTAGAGGATTCAGTCATTCAGCCGACTGCCGGCGTTCGGAAGAATTTGGGACGAAATCTATACCTGGCGTCCAAGTGCCTGGTTTATTTAGGCATTCAGAAGAATACTCAGCTATTCTTCTGAAAGCCTGAAACGTTTTAGGCTTTCACAGGAAACCAGCCACAGAGTATTGAAACACATTAAATGGCTATTTAACATTTCTTTAAATTTATTTGCATGTTCATCCAATTAATGAAATATACAGTTACAAAATAATAGGAATAATGATTTTATGTAATATATTTGAAAAATCTTTTAATTTAAGTTCATGTTTCCACAGGATTCGAAGGGAAACATTCATTTATTTTTCAATTTGCCTTATCATAATGATATAATATTATTAATGACAAATAATAAAGAAAAGCGTAATTAATTAAATAATAACTTGATTAAAAAAATATTTATAATAATTGAATAATTACATAATGAATTTAATACAAAATGATAAGAATACTGATTTGATGTCATATATTTGAAAAGTCTTTTAATGGTTTAATAAAAGATTGGTTCTCTCGAACCGAACTTGAAAAATCGGGAACTTACATCTTAACAATAGATGAAGTTGACACAAGTAATGTGCTCACATTGAGAGAAGCTGCGAGCAAACAATCACTTTCTGGTGGTCAAGGCTTCAAAAAGTGTAATTGCAAAGCTGCGAAAAGTCAGTGCATGACAACTCGATGTACGTGTTTTGAAGCAGGAGTTAAATGCGGCTCACGGTGTCATTTAAGTTCACCTTGTTGCAATAAATAATTTCTGTATTTTCTACATTATCTATATTAAATGAAAGAACAATTGTTCATTTTTATTAAACTTGAATGTTATAGTAAAAGGCCAAATTTACCATTCAAGATGCATCATTTGAACTCTGAACTCAGTGTTTTCGTGGAATTTAATCAATTTTGCTATTTCAAGTTGTAACTTGTGCAAGAAAAATCGTAAACATGGCTATTTTACGTTGTAATATTTACTAAATTCTACAAAAAATGCGTTTACAGTTTAAATAATGCTCTCTAAATGGTAAATTTAGCCACTTACTTTTTTACGCGACAGAATTGCAAAATGAAAATACTATGCTCTCTGCTTTTTATTTAGTTTCATTTTGAAATTTTTGTTTGGATGGGAATCAAAAGAGATTATCTACTTTGAATTAAAGGACAACTGTTCATTTTTCAGTAAATTTTGATTTTCATTTTTTACTAAATGACTGAATTCACCATTTTACATACATAAGTTGAACTCTGAACACCCTTTTTTCGTCGAATTTAATCAATTTTACTATTTCAAATTGTAACTTTTGCAAGGAAAATCGTAAATACGGCTATTTTACTTTGACATATTCACTAAATTCTACCGAAAATGCGATTAGAATTTAAATCATGCATTTTAAATGGTGAATCCAGCCATTAAATTCTTTCCGTGACTGAACTGCAACATAAAAATAGAACGTTTATCTTCGAAACCTGTAAAAACATAAACTTAAATTAAAAAACTTTTTAAATATATGACATCAAATCAGTATTCTTATCCTTTTGTAATTAAATTCATCATTTAATTATTCAATTAATATAAAGATTTTTTAATCAAGTGATTATTTAATTAATTACGCTTTTCTTTATTATTTGTCATTAATCATATTATATCATTATAATAAGGCAAATTACAAAATAAATAAATGTTTCCCTTCGAATCCTGTGGAAACATGAACTTAAATTAAAAGACTTTTCAAATATATGACATAAAATCATTACTCCTATTATTTTGTAACTATGTATATTTCATTAATTGGATGAACATGAAAATAAATTTGAAGGAATGTTAAATAGTCATTTAATGTGTTTCAATACTCTATGGCTGGTTTCCTGTAAAAGCCTAAAACATGTCAGGCTTTCAGAAGAATACACGGAGAGACTTTCGATATCAATATTTGGTACACACTGCACCTATAATTAAAATAAAATGTAAGAATTTGGGGATAATCGGAGTACTGTTATAAAGATTCCTACTATAATAAGAGATGATGGTATTTCTGTATGTATTATTATAAACTTGAGCGAGCAAAAATTAGTATTTACGTTTAGAAAAAGTCTTATTTACTGTTTGAGAATTGTGAGTGTGAAAAAGTGATAATGGTCAATAACAAGTTTTCTAAAAAATATTTTCAATAGTAAATATTTTAGGTAACATAAGTTATAAGAAATGTACGAAATTCTAGTATTCTTAAATATGAATGCGTATTGAAATGAGAGCCGCTAGTAATATTTGCAACCGGGATTTGCGAGAATTCTAAAAGACTATACTAAAAACGCCCGAAAGTTTCCGAGCTGTTCCGTCTATAGCCGAGTACGCGACGACCAGGCGAGCAGACCGACTGCATCCGACTCGTGGCCTGTGATTTCCCGCCAAAGGTTTCAATTATACGCGTTTGTAGTACAAAAATGTTTGTAACTAATGTAGTATGCATTGAAGCTTAAACAAATTTTAATTCGGAAATTATCAATAAAAAACTGCGAAACTTAATTTTTTACACTTTTATAAATTGAAAAGTTCAAAGATTTCTGGTTAAAAAATATCAATCCACGCTATCGTTTTAAATGCTCTAAATTAAAACTAATCCTCCATTTCAATTCTCATTAATTAAAATGTTGAAAAATGAAACATGTCCCTCTCCTAACTCAATAAAAACGTTCAAAACCAAAAAGTTTCTCTTCCTATTTAGAAAAACTTGAAAACACAAATTTCCTCCCAGTTCTTTAAGAATCATAAAAATAACAAAATGTCCCTCTTTTAATCCAAAATAAATTGAAAATCCAAATTTCATCCCCTCATACACAATAAAACTGTATTTTTTGAATTATCCCTTCTAACTCAATAAAAACCTTAAAAATATAAAATGTACTGCCAATTTAACAAAAAAATAAAATTTCCGCATTTCAAGCTTGATAAAAATGTTAAAAATACAATACTTCCCATTCTTCCACTTAATACAAATTTTAAACAAAAAAAGTTCCTCTTGCAATTGGGAAAAAAACTAAATAACAAAATTTATTTATTTATATTGATTTTGGTCGTTTCGATTTGATAATTTTGAATTGTTATTTAACATTAGAATACAAGTTGTAACGTTAAAAGTTTAAATTTTTACCATTCAAGGCTTCCTGTTTCAAACAATTCAGTTTAAAATTCTTTAGTTTTGAATATTTCATTTATAATTTCTCCTTTTGCAATTTTTGTGATTGAAAACTGTCCAACTGAATGGGTTAAAAATTGAATATTTTAGACTGAGACAATATTTGGATAGGATTCTAAATTGAATAAAAGTGTGTGATTATGAATATATTAATTTTAAGTTTTCACATTGAAAATAACTTATGAAGTTTCAATCAGGCATGTCAATTTGTCTAATTTTTATGGCTTTCGTTTAAAAGAAGTTTAATTTTCAACGTTAAAATTTGCAAATTTTTTAATTTCGAACAGACTTAGAATCGTATTGTAAAATAATTATTGTACAATTTTTAACACTCGAACTACAGTTCAATTTAAAAAATCATTAATTAATTTATATTTACAGTTGATCAACTTAAAACATTTTTATAAACAATTTTAAATTTCTAACGCTTTCAATTTTTTATTCTTAAAGCCTTCAAAACTGAATTTTTAAATACTTTCAATTAAAAATTTCCGTTTAAAAATGAAGACATAAAATGGAAAAATTGTAAAGTAAAAGATTTTAGAATTAAGCGTTATAAACTGAATGATGCAGTAATTGAAACAGTTAACAACAACTGAACTTAATATTCAAAAAAAGTTGAAATCGAACTTTTTTTAAATTGAATTATATCATGTGATATGGAATTTGCGATATTCCAAGTAATTTCATAAATGCTTATTCTAAGAATTTGTGAAATTCCCTGTGAAAAAATAAATTCACTATCATTTGTCGGTTTTTCCCGGTTTCAAAAAATTCCTGGTCATTTCTTGGTTTTCGGTCCAGCAGTCACCCCGTAAGCCGTAAGTGATAAGTTCACAATGCTTTAAATTTCAAGTTACTATGAAAATAATTTTAATAAAATTATTTAAAAAAATATCTAATATGTCAAAGGCATTTTTCGTTAAAAGTTGGATTTTTTTAGTAGTTATTATAATTTTTCTAAAATCTTGTACCATTAAGAAAGCTCTTGTCCTTCTATAAAGTTACTTTCATAAATTAAGGAACATCATTATTTGATTTTAGATATAAAAATTTTAATAAAACTAAACTAAAACTAATAAAACTTTTAATAAACTCAAGTAATTACAATTTAACCATCCACAGATATGCTTAACGATAGGGCTTTTTTAGGTATTATGTAATACTTTGAAGGGATGTAGGATTACAATTGCTATAAAAATTACGATACTTAATACTTGAGTGGCTCCTTATTCAGGAAAATTATACCTTGAAAAAGTCTATAGATACCTGGAAAAAACTGGAATTGACAGAAAATTTTTTTATAGAATTTGAGTAGACGCCCTGAGATAATTCTAAAGATAATATTTTGTAATATTTGTATTGATATGTTTCAACATATAAAATACTCACAAAATATGCTTAATAATAGTATAAACTTCTGTGCTACTGTCTCAAATGAGCTGATAATTACTTTTAAATTTTCAAAAAAAGTCGCTGCCTGAATTCACTTCCTTATTACTGCTTTTAATTTTGTGTTTGAAATTTTGAAATAATTCTCAAGCAATCTTGCAATTCAGTTCTTAAGTTTCTGAAACCAAATTTTTCATGCAAATGTTAGTCGCGTTAATAGTGTATTTATTTAATTATAGTTTATAAGCACATAAATTATCAATATAAATATATAATAAAGTCCGGGGCACCTAACATTTTTGACCCAGCACTATTAGTTTCTCACAAGTAGCGATACGTTTCACTGGTTAGTATATAAGGGCAGAAAGAATCATAAGTCTCAGCGTAACGCGTGAGATTTATAGATATAAGATAGTTTTATATATGCGTATAGGTGTTAATATAGGATTCGTAAACAAACCACACTGTAGCCAGCGAGCGTCATCAAAGAATACACAAATATATCTAAAGATGTATTTGTAGCCCATGTAGTAAAATGCGTTCATACACTTCCACCCGTCTTTCTTTTTGCCATGCGCCAGCGTGAAATACAAGATCACGTGACCCCCATTTTTCGTATAGTGGTTTAGAAAGATTGCAAAGCGTTTGTTTCGTTTCTTTCAAAGCACTATACCAATTTTCGTTATTTTGTGTGTGTAAGAGTCTAATATTCTTACGATTTATTCCAATCAGAAATATTAGTCTGCATTTTCATAGTCACTATTCGACTTTTTCTAACCGTACCTCGATTATCCCTAAATTCGTATATTTTATTTTAATTATGAATATGCGATAAAAGAAATATTCATACCAAAAGTCTCTCCGTGTAGCTGAGTATTCTTCTGAATGCCTAAATAAACCAGGCACTTGGACGCCAGGTATAGATTTCGTCCCAAATTCTTCCGACCGCCGGCAGTCGGCTGAATGCCTAGGCAGTCGGCTGAAAGACTGAATCCTCTAAAAGCCTACGACATATATACATCACGAATCGCAAGGCCACATCATGTCAAGGACGCCTTGAGACTTGCTATCATAGAGAAACGATGGTGTCATTTTTGTTCCCGACCTTTTGCATAATTTAAATACACCCATGGGGAAATTTTAGTAGCAGACTAGTACTGTCAAAATTCCTAATGATAATATGTTCTACTGACCATGAACTGACGTGGTAACAGGCCAGTACTTGTTATTTTAGTGGGCCCTAATAACTGCTCAGGTACTGGGTCAGTACCGTTCTCACTACTACTGGTCGGTCTAGTACCGTGCCAGTTTTTGGCCAGTTGTCGATGAGGTTCCTTTTGTCGGAAGTGATTTAACAGTAGAAAACGCATGAAGAACTTTAAGGACTTGACACAAATGATAATTAAATGTAAAGGTCAGTAGCTCTTTAAAATAAACACGGCAAATTCAAGTCCGAACACATGGGATATGTCAATAATAGTGAACTAAAGAAGCGCAACTCTTGCAGTTTATTTCTGTTTCTCAAAAAAGGCTGCTTGGCCATTTATTGATGATAATATGGGCC
Source organism: Andricus quercusramuli (assembly GCA_932178445.1). NCBI lineage: Eukaryota > Metazoa > Arthropoda > Insecta > Hymenoptera > Cynipidae > Andricus > Andricus quercusramuli. Next base: position 27,889 of record CAKNXH010059976.1, on the reverse strand, counting down.
TGTACTAGGCAGATGCAATACAATGGCAACGTGCTTAACTGAGCGAATGGTAGACCTATAGGGGTCGAGACCGCACTTTGTTGTTCTTAGAAAAATAAATATTGTACCATGACGAGTCTAATATTGCGATCCCGCATTATTAACTTGTGATCAACATATAAATAGTATTACTTTTAGTGTTGAAATAATACATATACAGCAAGGGTCATTTTAAACGAATTCTAAGGAACAGAAATTCAAGTGAATTAAGTTCAGGAATGGAATTCAGAGAAATTTAGAGAAATTCATGAAAATTCAACGCATTTAAGAAAATTCGAAGAGCTTTCAAAGAATCCAAGTGTATTCAAGAGAATTCGAAGAATTCATGTGAACTCAAGGAATTGAATTGAATTTACAAGAATTCGAGTGAATTTAAATAACAATAATAACTAATTTAATTATTTACTATTTTACACACGGAAAAAGTAAATTAGACAAATTACAATGTGAAACTGTAAGCTTGTGATTTGCACTTTCCTCGCCACTTTCAAATTGTAAAAATAACAGTTTTCGCAGAATTATTTGCAACGTAAACTGTAATTGAGGTGTATTCATCTTCAAAGTGCACACATCACTGTTTTCAAATTGTGAGGGAAAGGAATACTGCTACAAATTATAGACCTTTGAGTGGCATAAGCTAATTGAATTAAATGAAAGATCAACACGATCGATTCACTTTATTATTCGTTGTCTAAATAATTTTTAATTATTCTACTTTTATGTTGACACTTTTAATTAATAATACATAATTGTTCAAACCATTTTCATTTGTGAAAACAATTTGTTAGACAATCATTTGAGTTGATCTTCGGTTAAAATTGAATATTTTAAGTTATTCAAAGTAGGTATGAAAAATTAATATATTTTGTCAATTTACAACTTCTCTGAATAACTTGAAATATTTAATTTAACCGAAAATCAACGTAAACGATTAACTAATTAGTTCAGGGGTCATCCATATATCGCGTGGACAGTTTAGAGAGGGAGGGTATGGCAAACTTCCACGCTTGTCCACGAGGGGACCGGGAGGGGGGGGGGCTAGAATCCACGTGGAGACTCGTTCTCCTAAATCTGCGAAAAATATGTTTGGAACCTTGTCAATTTAAACAAAATTTAAATTAAGATCTCCAGATTCATAAGAAAAGTAAGAGTGATAATGTTGCTTGAAAGCAATACACACGGAGAAAAATGAGGTTGAAGAGTTCCATATTCAGTATACGAATTGTTTAATGATTACCAAATGTCAGGAATAGATGCAAAATACACGGGAAAGATTGTGAAACTACACACTAATCATTAAAAATTTGTATCTCTCCAGAATAGAACCTTATCTTTGAATACTTTAAAGTTATTGTATACAATTCGTACGTTACCACTTACAATTCAAGTGCTTCAAGATTTGCACAATTAAAAAACAGGTCTCTCTTAAAAAGTGCGTTTTCTCAATAAAGAATAGAAAGCATAAATTACTATACTTTCTAGAATCAATAATGGAAATCTATATATCGTGTATCAGTTGTCGGAAGAACGAAGTCTTAATCGATGTATAGTTTATAGTGTTCTATTGGAATTCGACCGAGTCCTAAACAGTCCAGTAACCATTCCTGGATGCCCCGCACTCAATAACGTAAGTGCAGCACCGAATCGAAGCTTGCTCGATTGCTGTCTTGGAAACGCGGGTTCAATTCTTGGCAACTAACGTTTTTGGTCTAACTCGACTTTTTCTGTTTCAGCAAATATCATAATTCAGTGTTCAAAACTTATTGAATATGTGTGTGTATAATATATAAATAAGTGTAAGTTTATAAAATGAAAAGTGACTATATCGACCCGTCAACAACCGCCACTCTGTGTCCTTGTAAATTCTTTTTGGCCGATCATTCGTTACTGTTGCGAGTATAGGAACGATTCCTATTCTGGACTGGACTCCGTGCAGTGCGCTAGGGGAGTCAGACCGTCGACAAGCTGTAATCTCTTTAGTTTCCTGAAGGAGGTAATACCGCGATTGCACTTGAATCAGTAACAGATTTTCAATCTCGAATTTTTTTTGCAACGCCAGTTCAGTAATGAATACCACGACTACCAGCACTAAAGACCCAATTTTTCACTTCCATTTTTCTCCGTGCAGTTTCACCAGAAAAATATTGAATTGCATTAAAAAATACTTTAAAAAAATGTTACAGGCATCAATGCATGTTTAAAAAGGTTTTCCGATAAGAAATGCACAAAAGGTTGGGTCGAAAATAACAAATTCTGGGACTCGAAATCGCTACAACGCGAAAAATGAGCATATTGGGGATTCTAAAAAAGTTAATAATTAATTTGGAATCGATAGCCATGCAGCTTGGTTACCCACGCTGAATAAAAAGTTTAAAACATTATGTTTTTCTGAGTTATTAAATTTTCTTAAGTTTTAATTTTTGCTTCCATATTTGAAAGTCAAAAAAGTCTTCCAAATTTTTTGCGGATTTTAATGAACTATTTTCTGAGAGATAATTTCTATTCAATTCACCCTTTCTTCGGAAAAAAATTCTTAACACCTTGTTCAATTTGTGAAGAATTTTTTTAATTTTGATTATGGTATTTAATGAAAATATCTTTGTAATTTGCGGATGGAAATACTTCTAATCATATTCAGGTTTTTTCAGCATTTATAAATATACACTAGAAAAAATGGACAAGATCCAGGAATCGAAAGTAAAAATACAGCGAATTTTTTTAATTCTGATTTTGGTATTAATTGAAATTATCTTTATAAATTGTGGTTTACAACTTTTTCTGCGCATGTGTGGGCCTTTTCAGCATAGAAATACAAAGGAAAAAATTCTAAGAAATACCAAATTCCAAATTTCGAAAATTTACTGTAATTTCAAACTTGATACCTCGGTCTTGCCGATTTTTTAGTGTATGGGGACGGCGACTGACACTTGTGGCCGCTAGGGTCGCTAGTGCGCGTGGAGATACACGAGATGCGGCTTCCAACGGTGGAAACGTCTGCTATTCGAATTATATTAGTCCTTCCTAACGCAGCGTCGAGGTGTTAGCTTAAAGAAATATTTTCGAAATGCCAGGTGTCCATGTGGCAATTGGGTGTAAAAATAAAGAAGCAAATCGCTTTCCACATAACAAAAAACTAAGGAAACTGTAGATAATGCCTTGTGCCTGTGTACAAGGTACATCTCCATTCACGGTGCTGCCCTCTAAGCCGAGCTTGACAAATCGCCGTCCCCATTTTTGTGCTAAAAAATCCCACACATTCGCATAAAAAACTTTAACCCAAAAATTGAAGATAATTTTATTATCAATCCTTTTGGCCTTCCTGCTTTTGAAGGCTATAGTAATCTCTATATTTTCATCAAACATGTCCACGCGGACAGAGTGGGGGGGGGGGGGGG
>CAKNXH010059976.1:0-17439 GCA_932178445.1 Andricus quercusramuli | reverse complement strand
TTCACCGAATGACAACTTGAACCTGCGGATTAATTTCGGATAGAATCGGACTGCTTCCGGAGTACATGTTTTTGACCGGAAGAATTTTGGGATTTAAGCGGACTATTTTCCGTTTTCACTTCGATTTCACCGAATGACTACTAAAACCTGCGGATTAATTTCGGATAGAATGGGACTATTTTTGGAGTAGAGGTTTTAGACCGGACAGATTTCGGATTTGAGCAGACGATTTTCCGGTTTTACTTCAACAAAAATAATTTCAGGTACTGAGTTCCAGAATAATGTCGGATCAAGGCGGTCTCTTTCGGGAGTGAAAGTTTACGTTCGGATAAATTTTGGATTAGACCGGACTATTTTCCGTTTTTAGTTCAACGAAAATAATTTCAGGTTTTGAATTCCGGACTGATTTCGGATCAAATCGGACTCTTTCCGGAGTCGCAATTTGTGGTCCGGGCAGACTCCGGAAATAATCAGACAAATTTCTGACTGTTTTTGCAGTTTTCCGATTAGATCGGACATATTTCGAAAAAAATCGTGAATCGGATTAATTTCGGATAAATTCGGACCAATTTTGGAGTCCGAAATTTTTAGCAGGGATACTGTTATAGTATATAATTTCATTTACTTATTGCACGAAAGCGCATGAAATTATGCGCCCGATACACCGAAAAAACGATATTCTCATTCTTCTAATTTCCCACTAAGTTCAAGAATATTTGCAACTTAAATAGGCGCCAAGAATATATTCTTAATGTACGATGGAGGCCCTCTTACGTTAAGAATATATATGCTTGTCTAATTGTAAGAATTCCCCACTAAGTTTAAGAATTGTTGCATCCGAAATCTGTCGCATAAATTGTATAATAGGTGACGAGCTCGAAGAATGATGTCACACGTCAACGAATAAATAATGTAGAGAGGTTATGTCTCGGTATAGCACGCCGGTATTTGACTTCAATGTTACACCAGACCTTTCTCACTCTAACATTTTCTGTAAAGAGAAGGAGACGGATGTGTGCACGCGATTTATCCTTAGAATTGGTTGCATTTCTTCGAGCTTGTCACTTATCACGAATTCGAAAAACTGATCAGAAAGCACGTCGCACAAAACATTAAAAGAAATGATTAAACAGAGCAAGGCGCATTTTCCTCTTAAATTAAGAATTTCTCTTACTTCATTAAGAATATTACTAAGAATAATACGCCTGTAAGAATATGACATTCTTAATATTAGAATATCGTTTTTTCGGTGTAGGCTTAATTGAAGACTACATGTTAATTTCATTAGAAGTTATTTGAACAAAAATCAATTTTCAATAATATATCCGAAAAATGTCAATAATTCCAAAAATAAGTAATATTTTTCAATGTGTTTGGGCTAAATTTAAAGATCATTTTCTGCATTATTGTAGTGACTTAATGATATGTTTCTAAATTGGTTGCTTCGATACAGCCGAAGGCTAAACTTGGTTTAATTCACAAATTAAATTTGAAAAATGTATAGAAAAATATTCTGACCGATTTAATTGAATTTTAATCAAATGAAATCAAAACTACTTTTTTAAAAATTCCTAGGAGTGAAATGTTGTTCAATTTTTATGACATTTTAAACTAAGTTCAACCTTTGACGGTATCAAATGAAAAAATTCATGAAATATCTCATTAAGTCACTGAAATTGATAATTTTCTACATTAATGTAGAAAATTATCTTAAAATGTGGCCAAAAAACATGAAAAAATTTGATATTTTTGGACTTATTGATATTTTTCGGAAACATTAAAATTTGAAGTTTTTTTCAAATAACTTACAATAAAACTAACAGATTTCCTTCAATTTATGCCCATTATTCTCACAACTTCATCAGATTCCGTGCAATAATTGAAAGAAAATTTACAGTTTAATATTATTAAAACTAGAGTGCTTTTTTAAGCTATTGAAAAACAGACGTCCGGAAACTTTCGCACGGCAGTGTATATTATTACATTATTTATATAATCTTGTATGTGTAAGCGCCCCTGTGTTCGAGATAAAAAGTTTGAAATACATATACTTGGAAACGAAAATTGTTATTATTCTTCGCAATTTTCAACAAAATTTTCGGATGTCTAATCCGGCGATTGATATATTTTGTACGCAAATGAATTCAAGTCAATTCCGTTTGAATCATTCACTTTTTTGTTCACACTTTAATTTCGTTTTGTTCCGTCATAAGAAGTGCTTTCATTTTTATCACTTTCTTTTCGTGTGCACTTTTTTGTTCACACTTTAATTCCGTTATGTTCTTTCTTACGAAGTGCTTTCATTTTTATCACTTTCTTTTCGTGTTCACTTTTTTGTTTACACTTTAATTCCATTTTGTTCCGTCTTACAAGTGCTTTCATTTTTGTCACATTCATTTCAAGCTGCGGCGCTGTTCTGCATTCAAACGAGATTTTCAAAAACGACATTCATTTGGATAGAAGCGTTTCTATTCAATTCAATCCACACCCTCTTACCGGGAACAGAACCGTGTTATAGAAGCCGCTGAAATAGTACCTTACAGCCTCATATGCCGTACAAGTGTACTACATAGTCTTATATAATATATAACCACACTATGTAACTCTATATGTCCTGTAAAATACTACTGCGTATCCATATAGTTCTAGAATAATTCAGGTATATATCACATATACGATATCGACGGTTATAACAACCTCAAATTTCTAACCTTTAATATGCGTGAGCAAATATTTTTTCGTCCTGGTAAAACTTTCAAATTGTTAACCCCCCTGTTCAAATTGAAAATTTCCCACAGGAAACTTTTCTTTTCCCTCCAATTTAATTGACTTGGCGGTGGCGCCATCTGTTGCTGGTAACCACTCATCGACTCGTGGTATCGTAGCACCGATACGAACTATTATCGTCTGTCGTTGAATGACTGGTCACTGTTTAATCGGCATTTAGCTTGGAACAGAACCGTGTTACAGACTTCACCATCTGGAGAATACCCTAACCAAGGATGTTTCTCACAAACAATCAAAACGAATTTGACAACTGTTACTTGACGTGATTGCCGAGGTGATTGCTCATATTCCAGACGTGCACATTCTTCGAAAAGAAGTCCATGCTCAACTTTCTTGCATATTTTTAAAGTTAATTTAAAGACATGTATGTTTCCTACCAGTGAGAAGACTTGCATTGAAAAGTATTAGAAAATTTTTGCCCTAATTTTACGTTGTCAGGATGGATTTCCACACAGAGGGCTGTGGTGAACAATAATTTAAAAAAGGTTTATCATGACTTTATATTTTTGTAATTGATAAAATTTGAAATAAGTGATATTTTTTAACACAATCCTACTATATTTTGAACATTTTAGGTCTTCGGATTGCCTTCTAAGGCTTCAAACGAAAATTGTAATTATAATTTATTTGAGGTTACGTTTGGAACCTCCGATCTGCTTTGAGAGGGATTGGAATTTTCTTATTTTTCCTGCCTAATCAAGGATTCAAAAACAAAGGACAGAAACGGCATTTTTAATTATTCAAAATTCTCAATGCTTTTTCATACCAGCCCAGATAACAAAATGTCCGCCTGTGGCTGGTTTATGTGCCGGTACGTGGTCCGATTGACAGGACCGCTGTGCGGCACCTGAGTAGCTGAATGTGTCCGCTATTGCTGGCTCTTAAGCTCGTCTGACCGTTCGGTACCTAACTTGCCGGCCACGTGACCGCCATATTCAAGCCGTTGTGCACGCACGTCGGTCTCCTGCGCATCTACCGACCATGTGATGCTTTATAGCAGGCACACGGTCGACGCTCATCGGGCAGGTTATGGACCAAGCACGTTTGTTATCTGGGAGCCTTTTTATCGGGTTGTTCATTAAAAAGCAATTCGTAATGTGCATGTAAGAAATCTTATCTTTTCTCTTGACAGCTAATCTCAAATTCTGAAAGATTTATTTACGATTTAATTTCAACCCATTAGTGATGTAACTTCTAATTTGCAATTAGATCTTATGATGTATATTCTGAAGACAAAAGGAATAATAATTCAATATCCTTCTCTCTAAATTTGAATTAGTAGAAATTTCACTTATCCATTCAGTACACTTTATTTTAATTGACGAATCAGTGATTTGCAGAAGTTTATTAATTTCAACAGTAAAAGTACCATAACTGAAGTTAATCAGTTACACCGGACCTGCAGTTAATCAATTAGAGACTTAGAATAAATTGATAGAGGAATAATTTTTTAATGAACCCAGATAACAAAATGCCGGCACGGTAACATACTATGAGCCAGCACGTGGGCCGATTGACCAGACCGACCTGCCGGTACATGCGCAGCTCAATACGCGCGCCATTGATGTCTATATGGCCCGCACGAAGTCGGGCGCACGCGGTCTGGTGAAATGCCGGCCATGCTCCGGTAAAATGCAGGAACTTGATCCGGTAAAATGCAGGCTACCATCCGGTAAAATGCAGGCTGAGTGTGCGAGTAGATTAAAATTCAACAAATCTTTTCTTCTGTAAATAAAATAAAAATTTCCAAATATCACGGAAGGTAATTACGAGATTCTGCGTATAATAAGTCCAAGTTGAAAGAAAAATGTCAATATTATAAAAATATATTTTTATAATATTGACATTTTTCTTTCAACTTGAACTTTATATTATTATACGCAGAATTTCATCACCTTTCGTGCTATTTGCTAATTTTGTTGATTTGAAGGACACCGACAGCCAAAAATTGCTAACAAATTTTTTGTTCCACACACAGCCGAAACAATACCGAAAACCGCAAACGATGAAAGGTATAACTCCGTTATAGAAGTGGATTACTCCATTTACAAGTGGATTACTTATTCTTCTATTTTATCTGGAACGAATAACAATTATTGTTTGCAAATCGCACACATCCGAGAGAAAATTCACGGGTGTGAACGCCACACGAGATGAAACGCGACAAGAACAGCTGATCCAAAACGCGCATGCGCGTTTTTGATCCCAAACTACTCGCACTATCAGCCTGCAGCGGTCGTTTAATCGCAGGCCCGTCGTTCCTCGCCGCTTGCAAGCCCGACTGGCGTCTAATGTGCCGGACCGTTGCCTGCCGTTGTCCGCCTTTCGGTCGCATTCCGACTCTGCCGGCCTGTCGCGTGCATTTAGCAGGCACGCTGGTCTCCAGCCCGTCGGGCCGATCGCGTGCCGGCACGTATTGTTATCTGGGAAGCTTTTGTTTATATATTATTTATAATACTAAAGTGTATTTTGAAGTTTTCATTTTAGTAAATGAATAAGAAATTATTACATGTGTGAACAAATGTTAAACGTTAAACAATTTCATATTTTAAAATGGTGCGCAAATATATTTGGAACATAACCTCTAAAAATTAACTGATTTCTTCCATACAACTATAACTGATCAATCAGTTATATTACTGCAGGTATATTTAACTGATTCAATTAGTTATTTTTGTTTTACTAATTCAATCAATACATTTCTACTAACTGTCAGTGACTCAATTCTAGGTACAGCTATTAGTAGAATTTAACTGACAATCAGTTATATTTTACTAATTCAAATTTAGAGAGTTTATATTATAATATGTACGTAAACGAACCCGCGTCGTATTGAAATAAGGAACTGTCCACTTAGACCAGCTTTGCGACTGCATTCCATTTTTAATATTTTGCTATTTAAAGCAATTTCACCTTTTACTTCGTGAGGATTGTTTTTTAAACTCGAGGTTTGCATACAATATGCTACAAGATCAAACGAATCAATCACTGACTTTTTCCCACAATAAACAATATGTCCAACGTTTAAAACACGTTCGTCTCCGATAAAATTTCTCTTCGTTGGCGAAGACTTCGCGAAAACACAAATTTCAGCAAGAGAGAGGTACATTTTTTAAATTATTGAAGGTTTTGTTTACACATAACACTATATTGATATATTCAAAACATCCCGACTGCCTCCGCCATCTTGCGATCGCAATGCCATGAGTTCGGTTCCCAATAGCAGTAGTGGGTGCTACTAATCTGCAGTACTGGCCCAATAATGAACTTCAGTGCTGGCCCAGTACTGCAGGTCAGTACCTAGCCTTGTTTGAATTATTGGTTCAGCCAGTACTAGGTCTGTACTAACAGAGGGTACCGAACCAGTACCAAATGTAAGTACTAGCCCAATACTGGCCAATAACTGCAAGTCAGTACAGAACATTGTTATCATTAGGGGTTTTACCGGTATAAAGCCAGTAGTCATGCCAGTATTCCACCAGTACCGCGCCAGTATCGCATTCCACCCGGAGTTCTGGCGTTAATTAAAATTTTTCAATAAGTAGTTTTTTTTTTAAGTTGACTTGTCCACTGTACCAGCCGTTCCCCCACCTTACCCCTTTTCCAATAGCCTAAAACACCCGTAACCATTTCCCATTAATCTTTCTTTTCATTGTGTAAAAATTGAAAATACAAACATATCATAATTTTAGCAATAGAAAAAAGGGTAGGCGTGAGTTGCATCAAAAGCTATACCCCTTTTTTAGTAGCCTAATACACCCTTTTCCAATAACCTTTCTATTCATTATGTTTAAAGTGAAAATACTACCATATCCTATTTCCAGCAACCTTTCTTTTCGTTGTGTGAATAAAGAAAATACAAACATATCCCATTTCCAGTAGTCCTCTTTCATTACGAAGGTTAGAAAAAAAGGAAAATGCTAGGGGATAGCATTTTTGTTGAAGGGTCCTTGAAATTAATTATGGAATTTTGAGATTCATATGCATAATAATGAATTATAATAGTAATAGTTAAGTACATACAAATGATTACAAATCGAAAACACTAACATTTATTCTGCACTTATGTACATTATGCACTGAAAGGTATGAAATAAAAAAAAAAGATCGAATACGCTAGTCATAAAAACTAGGCATAAAATAAAACCAATCACCGCATTCCCTCTAACAATCATGCCTACAAATGCAAGGGGGCGGGGGGACATTCACAATGACTTATGTAAGAGAGAATAATTTTACATTTTAATGTAATATACAGGGTGTCCCAGACTCAAGTGTCCGGACTTATATAGTCGTATAAAAATAAAAAAAATAAATCTAAAATTCCTTTCCTGAAGTTTTATTTTCTGAGTTACAAAATATTTAAGCTGGTCCAATCAAGAGCGCCGTATAAACAGCCGTGTGTGCGTGAACGGCGCTCCTGATTGGTCCAGTTTATATATTTTATAACTTAAAAACTAAAACTTCAACTAATTTTTGGAAAAGCAATTTTCTATTTATTTTTTTTTTATTTTTATACAGCTATATAAGTTCGGATACTTGAGTCTGGGACACCCTGTATAACATTTTTATAACAAAAAAATATTGACATTGCCGAAAGTCCTATTTTTATTTTTCAACTTTTCATTATTATGTATATCACCCAATCAAATCTCTCTCTACCCCCCCCCCCCCTCTTTCTCTCTCCCTCACCGTTGGGAGTTTTATTCTGAATAGCACACCAAATTTTTTATATGTGGGGTCAGATTACTCACAATACTAACCCATGTGCCAAATGACACAATTTGTCAATTTGTCAAATTTGTGATCTTATTCAAAGTTACGACGTGCGGAATATTAAAATACAAATCCCTTAACAATGTATGTACTATTTTTACATTCTCATTCATGAGACTGTATTGTATTCGTCCAAATTTTCGATCTCTGGTTTTTAACGGATCTTTATGTTCCAGCACTCCCAGAGTCCGAAAATCATAAAATTTTGTCGGTGTCTGTCTGTCTGTATGTATGTCTGTCTGCATGTCTGTATGGTTACCTGAATGTTGTATCCACGCTAACTTTTGAAGGATTCGTCCAATCGAGTCAGCCTTTGGTAAACTTTTTAAGGGTCTTAAAATGAAGGTTAAGTTCGTTAACCAAATATTTCCAACCAAAATTAAAAATTTTAGAACATTTTCAAAATTTGAAAAAAAATTTTTTCGCAGTTTCAGAAATTTTTGTGAAAGTTTCTTACAGATGGGTAAAAGAATTGAAAATTATCTCAATGAAATTTTTGATTTCGATGAAAATTAGAAAAGTTATATACTTTTCAAAATGTTGAAAACTTTCAAAAAGTAGAAAAATAAATTTTCTGGTAGATTGAAAAATTTTAATCAGAATTTTCACTAGTTTTCACATGGTTTTATTTTTCAAAAGCAATCTTCTGTATAGCCTAGCTGCTGAGCGCGAAGAGCGAGTATCGCAATGAGAATGTAATCGTCAAGGCCGTGGGTGCTTTGAGAACCCTCTTCATAGTACCAGATCGAGGTACAGAAATAAATATAATGTATATTACATATAATAGTATTGAACATAATGTAGAAAAGCTCACATTTTGGACAAAATCAAGTGCGAAGCACGAGATACGTGATAAGAATGTGTTCGTTAAAGCCGAAGGAGCTTCAACAAAAGAGAATTCACAACAATGAAATTACAGTTGTTCATGCATTGACCTTTAATTTCAAAAGGTCTGTGTACAAATGTGTGGGAAATATAAAGACCGAGCGCGTAGCGCGAGGTAACTACGTTATCGAGCGCGAAGCGCGAGAACCAACAGTCGCGCGCCCTAGGCGCGCTCAAACTTGCGAGCCGCGCGCGTAGCGCGCAATGAGAATGTGCCCGCGAAGCGGGCATTTTTTTTAAAAGGGAAAGCTAAATGGTGCTAAGTCCATCACTATTTCCATTATTTTTCTAGGTATGTTAAGCTGACGTAACCACATGGTCGAATCGAGATAAAACCTATTTCATAATTAAGAGCTCATTTAGTGCTAATTTAATGCCCAATTGCCCAATTTAATGCTCCACTATTTGAAAAAAAACCATGGGTTACACTAGCTTAACGTTAAGTTGACGAAACCACATGTGAAAATAATATTGAATCGAGTTCTGACCTATGACATAATTAAGGGCTCATGTAAGGCTTTCTAGAACAACCAAAGTAAAATTTTTAAAATCAACCAGTATCCCTCGAAAACGGCTCGCTGAAAAAATTATGCAAAAATCGTAAAACTAAACATACGATAATTAAGGGCTGAACGGAAATCTTTTTCTTGAATTAATTTTTCTTCAAACAATTTGATAAAAAACTAACCATAGACAATTTTTCTGGTTTATCTAATTTTATATAGCAACATTTTTATATGAATAGATACGAAAATTGCCTGTATTATAAGACTATAAAAAGGACTCTTTATTTTATGGAACAAATTGAATTTGTTACATTTATACGAGGGGTGTCTCACTTAGGATTCAAATGAAATCGTTCGAACAAAGTAAACGAATTTGTACGAATCCTAACGATTTTGATGAATTCTGATATTGACGAAATGTAATCATTTTTTTGGAATCGGGAGCTCCGAACGCTGTACAGTCACAGCGTTGCGGAGCGTTGGACCTACGCATTCGTACAGAGTCCCACAAAGTTGGACGAATCCAACGAATCCAAGCAGTGACTGCGAAGCGTGGAGTCGTACAATGCGTATAACGTACGAGTGACGCACTCACTGCTTAAATATTTCCTTTTTTTCTAATGATTTCTGAACATTAAAAACTATTTAAAGAACATATAATAATGTACTATTACAATTTGATTAACCCTCCGTTTACACACAGTGGATTTTAAGGCACAAACGATTTTTCGAACTGGAATGTCTCGTCTTTGGAAAAATATGGAAGTTCGGTTCCCCTCTCTAAAAAATCTAGATAGTAATAGGGTCAGATCCTGTGAGTGGCGCTGCAGTTCGTCAGTTAACCTTTGAGTGGTGCGCAGTGAAAGTGCGCACAGTGACACAAAAGACCCTGTGTGTAAAACACGTTAGTGTTTTCACGAGTTAGTAAACAAGGTAGTGTGCGAAGAACACCGTATTCATTTTTATAAAAATTATGCAAACTGAATGTTTTTAAGTAAATTTTACTATTTTTGTATGACAAATATGCGTTAACATTCAATATCCTGCTTTTTATATGGAATTACCTGCATGAATCACTGTAAAATGTTCTCATTTTTCAGGTCTTCAAATAATTCAACTTTTTGAAGCCGTCGCCAATGGGCCTATATTTTTTTTGAAGTTCATAGTCTAAGCTTTAAAACCTTGCAATGATTTTTTTTTAAAATTCATTTGTTCCAAAATTATGAATTTTTTAACAAGTATCGATTTTTTTCTATACTTTTACCAAATTTAAATTTTTATTTTAAAAAGTTTTTAACAATTGACACGAACAACAATTGGATCGTGTACTAGACACTTCAAAAAATATCCCTGAATTTTTCTAGATTTTTTGAAAACCAGAAACAGTTCAAAAAGTGAATAGGACTTAAAAGACCCTGTGTGTAAACGGAAGGTGGGAAAAAGAAGTGTGTAAACGGAGGGTTAATTTTGGAGAAAATAAAATTATGTTGACTTTTTCCTTAATTTTTAACGTGTGAAACTTAATTGATCAATTTAATTGATTTATTAATGTATAAGTAAAAATTGTTTTATTAATATTTAATAGTAAAATACCTCGAACATTTTCCAGGGAGTAGGCCTGAGCAGAGTAAGGGTTTTGTTATCATAAAATCACAGTTGATCGTAGGAGTCGTTTTCATGTCGCATATATTTTAACAGTATTCTTATAAATAAATCATGTTATATAATAATTTTTGGTAAACTATATCAAGAATTATACTTGTCTACTCGCATGTACAGTCCATTTTAACTATCTGAATACTTGAGTGGTGTAATATGCTCCAAGAAACATGAAAATTTGCTGGAATGAGTACAAAAGACTTGCAAGAACGTCTGATCGAGATTTCGAAGTATAAAGTTCAAGAAAAGAATGCTAAGAAGTTAATTAATTAATTCTACGCTTATATAATATCAGTCCATATTCTGTACAACCTCCCTGGCGAAATTATCGGATAGGAATTCCTTCCGAACCAATCCGAATCATTCCGGAATCTGTAAGTAGTAAGGGGCAACTATGGGCCGCCAGTCAGATACCCCCACTCCTCGGTGTTTGCTCAGACGTCTGGCGCCTACCCCCACTCTTCGGGTGTCTGGGTCTTATCTCGCTAGACGCATGTGTTTGTTTAAAGTCTATTAATAGAAGATAAGAAGGGGCGGAAGCGAGAATTTCTAGGAAATGTGTGTTGATATAAAGATTAATGCATTTTTAAAGGTCTGTATCACGCAATATTCTAAAGTTGGAGTTATGGCTTTGCAGTTCTAAGCTAATACTGAAAAGAATGATAAATTATATGATTTTACTTTAGGGCAACTATGGGCCTCCAGTCCGCCACCCCCCCCCCCCACACTCCTCGGCTGTCTGGGTCTTATCTCGCTAGACGCTAGACGCTAGACGCATGTGTTTGTTTAAAGTCTAATCATAGAAGATAAGCAGGTGTGAAAAAATGAATTTCTAGGAATTGTATGATAGTACATATAAGGATACATTTTTTAAAGGGCTGTATGACGCATTATCCAAAAGTTGCAGTTATGGCTTCGCAGTTCTAACATTATGTTTAAATGAATAATGAAATGATATGATTTTACTTGATTGGCTTCCATTATGAATTAAAAAAGCAAAAGAATATGACTGCATTTGAGAAATGAGATAAGAGTTAATCAAAGTTTAAATGCAATCTTCAAGATGAAAAAGATATGTATTAATTTAATACGCTATGGGTTGTCAATAATTGGGACACATGCACAAACCTATGAAGTATGAAATTGTCTGCATTGAAAAGTGCTTAAAATTTGCATGTCAATTTGAATAATTTAAATATCATTGTTCATAGTTTCAAGGCAAAAAACGTTGAAATCTTCCACGCGAGAAAAATCTTATCCAATTATAATATTTATATACATATTAAAATATACAATTTTATAAATATTCAAAATAAATTGACGTGAAGGGAAGCATATGAAGGTGGAAGTGAGTAAAGGGATGCATGTGAAGAAGGAGGTCGCTCTTGGATGGGTACGGACGTGGGCCTTGCCTCGCTAGACGCTCGTGTTTGTTTTAAGTCTAGGAAAGAAAGATAAGGAATAGATAGATAATAGATGGAATTTCCGGGAAGTCTATACTTGTGCAGGGTTGATATTTCAAAGCTATACTTATGGCTTCTTAAATTCTAGACTACAGCTGAAAGGAATAATTAACTTCTATGATTCTACTTTAATGACTTTTAATTGAGAAATTAATTTCAAAATCGAATAACAAAACTTATTTTCTGAATCAAGAGGAAGATAAATAGCTCAAATCTAAAGAATACATATACTTAAAACAAGCGACTATTATAATGATTATGATGACGATTATTATTACTATTATTATAATTGTTACAATCAACTATTATATGATTACTGTTACATGATATGGTAAGTATTAAAATTGTAAACTATAATATAGTCGCTTAATTGGTCCAAGTGCATATATTGCTATGATTTCTAACAAATTAAAAAACAACAAATTACAAATGAAAATAAAAACAGACGAATTTCGGTGACAAGTTTTGAGCATCTAGTCAAGATTTTGTGTACACTTGAACTTTGAATAGTTAAATCGCTTTCGATTAGTCAGTATATTTGTATATCTTATGAGTGAATAATATTTTATAATTGGATTTAAAATAATGTTATGAATTGATGTTCTATATCAAACGTAGGAGTTGATTGGGAACAATTATTTAATAATTGAATTTTTGGAATTCTAAGTATTCTACGTTTTAACTGTTAACATAAACACATTATGAAATCATTTTTCCAGGCCAAAATATTACTTTTCTCAACAATATATACAATAGTCCTTTAACATTACTTTTTCATTAGAACAAAGAAGCAATTTTTACGAACTTTTAACATAAA
Source organism: Andricus quercusramuli (assembly GCA_932178445.1). Classification (NCBI taxonomy): domain Eukaryota; kingdom Metazoa; phylum Arthropoda; class Insecta; order Hymenoptera; family Cynipidae; genus Andricus; species Andricus quercusramuli. The sequence continues at coordinate 4,546 of CAKNXH010059976.1, read as the reverse complement.
TATGCGCCCTCATGCTCGATTTTCTCTACTTGGCCTTCTATGCACTGATTAATTTTTAATAAATTTCTCAAAATGTAATAAGTGAGGTCTGATGGTGAGACCAGACTAGACTCTGAACGTAACACTATTTTTTATTCAATATTGTATTCAATAAAACTTTTCAGTGGTCTGGAAGTCGTTGGTGTATATGTTTTGATTTTCAGCATTCGTTGGTTTCTTTCACATGTAAAACCAAAAAAAACCCTACCATCTCACATACTCTTTTCATAATTATAGGTGAGAATTTCATCTGTTCTCTAGTTAAAAGTAAATTATATTTTGTTTCCAATTAGTAATGTCGCTAGAACTAAATAACATATTTGTGTACATTCGTTTATTTAAAATTCGAAATTATACACTTTTCTTCAAAAACTTTCAAGGATCCGAATGCTGAAACATAGTTTGAGTAACTGGAGATAAATGTAAATAAAAATAAAAAATCTTTAGAAAATATCGTGAAAGTTCAAAAGTTTTCGAGGGGTATTTAGGAAACTTTTGTTTCGCTTAGTTTAATTTGATATCAAACAAGAATAAATTGTTTATAATGCCGTTTGTGATTCAGACAAATATATCATTAACAAAGTAGAAGTTTCTGAACAGTTTTCAGCAACAATAATAAGAAAGTTAGTGAAAGGTAATGAAAATTTCTGGCAATAGGTAATATCTCGTATAATAAGAAATATATGAAATTTTACATCATACATAATATAAATAATATAGAATATTGGTATACAAAGCAAAACAAGAAAAGACTCTATTTTAATTACGTCTTAATTTTAGAAGCAAAACAATAAAAGAACGTGGTTACATGTTTCAAAATTTTGGTACGAACAGCTTCGAACAGTTTCGTAGACGTCACAATCTGACTCAAAAATGTGACATAGCATATATGGAGAAAGAAAGAATATCTTTGTCAATAATTTATAGTAATGCAATACTTGGAAGAATATGTTTTTCTTGAATTGTACTGCGCGTATAATATTGTTGTACCTAGATCTGGTAACCTACATATAGTGAGTTCTTTGTTAGTGTATTTTGATGTTGTATTCTACCCCAACTGTAATCAATACTTCGAGTTTCCACCAAGTTTCTCAAAATTGTACATCGAATCATAGACTTTGTACACTTTTCACCTAAATATTTATATATATATATATATATATATATATATATATATATATATATATATATGTATTTACACTGTATATATCTCTTTGACTGATCATCTGACTTTAGCTTTTTAAAAACATTAATTTCTCCAGTGTAATAGTGATAAACTCGAAATCTCGAGTCATATTTAACCTGAGATTGACTGAGAGTTTTTTAATTATTGTTTCGATATCTGAATCTAGGTGAAATTGTCATCTGAATTAGATACATTTTCAGAAATAAAACTACTACGATGAAATAGAAACCTGAACACGTTTAGCGAATTGGTGAAAACATAGGATAAAAAGTACAAGAATTTTCCACTGTGTTAAGTTCTTTATCGTTTCGTTCTGTTTTTATAAACAAGGCTCAAGACTTATAAAATTTTTCGTATCAAGAACAACAAAAATGATTTCTCTAATTTTGTCATGAAAAATAAAATATAGAAATAAAATAATAACAATATCCTTCAAGTTCATAAAAACGAAACTTTTTCATGCATCTGAATTTCAGTGAGCTTTTCTTCACATTTTTTCTCATTTTTATTAATACAGACAAACTCAGTTTTACCATTTTTTTGGTATCAAAACAAAGTGAGAATTTCTTTTGTCGTGTCTTATTTTCCAAGGAAAAATTAAATATCTTCCTATTTTGTTTTCAAAAGAGAACCAAAGTTTTGCCTTTTCATCTCGTCTTTCAAAACCCGTTAAATGTTTTTCCGAAATTCGCTCAATTTTTAAAGCAAAAATGAAAATATTTGCATTCATTATTATTTTTCGGAGAAAAATTTCGTTCAGTTTTTCATTTTGTTTTTAGAAACAAATATAACGAAAAGCAAGTAGAAGGCAGATGTCCAATACAGATAATCTGCGTGTCCAGAGAATCCAAGGGGGCATCTAATAAATTATGCAATGAAATGTCTCATAATCACTGAATACCTGTGACTACTCTGTCACATATTGACACCACGTAGAAAAGTTATATTCGTGTGCTTCTTCTATTTAAGTTTCATTCAAAATGAAATGTATTTGATATATTATACACTGATTCTCCATCCCGCTTTCAACTGATATTTAGGAAGAACAGAACCATAAAAAATGTTTTCAGAAGACATTTTTCTCGTGCTGTTTGCGGAAAAAAGTTGTTCTACCTATATTGTAAAATATAAACTCAGATTTGATAGAAGATGTACAGTGTCTCACAAAGGATCGATGAGACTAATTAAAGCAAAAAGATTGAGACTAATGTTGTCAAAATGCATTAGAGAATTTCCTGTTCTTACATTTAGACAGTTGGCAGATTGGCAAGTATGCATCGTCTGTACTTTACGTATAGGTAATACCTAAACATTTTATAGAGTTGTTAACACTGGCCATCATTATGTTGACACAGAAGCAACGTTTAGCATGATAATGAAAAATTGCATAAAAGATAAACCATGTGAATGAATATATGAACTTTAAGAAAGATATTTAGAAACTTAATCTTTAACAAAGTTATCTTGACTATCTTGTGAAAAAGGAAAGAATCAGTGTAACCACTGATGGTTGGGAACATGTTTTTCGTTTAGTCTTTCTCTATAATTCGTTACGCAAGATGACTTCGTAAGAGATTATGTTTCTGAATATTGGTCTTAGAAGTAGTTAAAAAGCTCCATTTATTGGATTTGAAGGGTGACAATGTGTTTTTTTTTTGCACTCGAGGATACACAGGAACTCAAATAGCATGGTCTTATAAATTTTTTATTTTGAATGTTTAAATAAAAACGTTTTATATTTAAAGACTCAATTCCGCGAAAGATTTGATCATACTTAGATGAATCTAAGTTTCCAGGTTAGTTTCAGAAAGAACGTCGATTGAAGTTTAAAAATTCCGGACTACGGTCAGATTGGCTATCTCAGTTTGAATAATATGTCTTCTTGAATAAAAGTCAAATAAAAATTATAATATTTCCAGTGCAGTAGCGATGAACTCGTAATCTCAAGCCATTTCTGCGCTCAGATCAATGGTTATCCAAGCATCAACATAAGAGTTTTTCCGTCGAAATCTATGACATTTTTAAGAAGAACAAAAAAGTTTCTCCGAATACGTTAAATTTTTGAGAGTCAAGTTCAAATATCTTTCAGAAATAAATTAAAAGTTTTTCAATTATTATTTAGACATCTGACATACAGGAAATTTTTTCCAAATTTGATTCATTATTAGATGGAAAACTGCTACAATCAAAATATAAGGCTGTAAATTGTTCCACCTAAAAATCAGTCTACAATATATCATTGCATAGGCCTGACCACCTCTAGCGAGGCATCTATTGGTTCAGCTTCAGGATGGAAAGTACAAGAATTTTGTACTATGTAAATTCCTTTACTATTATATGTTTCTTTTTATAAATAAGGCTCGTAACATTTTTCGCATCAAAAAGAAACAGAAAACTTTTTCTAATAGTTTTATTAAAAAAAAGAAGAGAAATACAAGATAACAATAGTAATATCCTTCCAGTTCAGAAACGAACGAAACTCTATAAAATGTTTAGGTATTATCTACGTTGAAGGACATGCAATACACACGTGCTGACCTGCCAATATTCAGAATGTCAGAATAGAAAATTCGCTTATGCATTTTGACAATATTTACCTTAATATTGCTTTTAAATTAGTCTTATCAACTTCTTCTGATGCATAGTACATCGTCTACCAAATACGGGTTTATCATTCTCAATCAAGGTAGAAAGCATTTTTGCCGCAAGTAGCACAAAACTGTTTTCCGAATATAAGAGCATAAGTATAAGTATGTAAGCATAAGTATCCTGAGTATAAGCGTGAAAATATTTTAAAGGGTAGAGTTCTTCTGAAATGTCAAAACACATTTCATTAACACAAAACTTAGATAGAAAAAGCACGCGAATATAACTTTCTACGAGAAGTCAATGTACAACAGAGAAGTCGTACATATTCAGTGATTATGACAAATTTCATTGCATGATTTGTTAGATACCTCTTTCGATTGTTTGACCACGCGGATCATCAAGATTGAAGTCCTTCACTCTACTTGATTTTCGTTATGTTTGTTTGTAAAACTAAACGAAAATTGAACAAAATTTTTCTTCAAGGAAAATAATAGTAAATGCAGATAGTTTCATTTCTAGTCTAAGAATTGAGCATATTTCGAAGTAATAATCAATATGTATCGAGAAACGAGATAAAAATGCAAAACTTTCGTTCTCTCTTTGGGATTTAAATAGGAAGACATTCAATTTTTCCTCTGGAAATGAGACATAGTAGAAAACAATTTTTTAATAACAAAAATTTGTAAAACTGGAGTTTTTGGCTGTATTTGAAAAAAATTAAGAAGAATTTGA
>CAKNXH010059975.1:13240-25701 GCA_932178445.1 Andricus quercusramuli | reverse complement strand
TTTTTTTTTTTAAATTCAATTGTTTCTTATTAAAAATTATAATCTTTTTTTTTTTGTTGAACTATCAAGTATTTACATTCATTTGTTGTTGAAAATTAATGTTTTAAGGATGAAAATTCAACTTCTTGGTTAAAAATTAACTTTTTTTGTTAAAAATTCATATTTTTGGGTTAAAAATTCAACTGCTTGGTAAAAAATTCGTATTTTTAACTTGAAAATTCAACAATTTGGTAGAAAATTCACCTATTTGGTAGAAAGAACAATCTTTTTATTGAACATTCATATTTTCGGATTTAAAATTCAACTGTTTTGTGGAAAAATCGCCTTTCTTGGTAGAAAATTAATTTTCCTTATTGAAAATTCAACTATTTATTCAAAATTTATGCATTTTGTCGAAAATTCGTCTTTCTTGTTAGAAAATCCATTTTTCAGTTGAAAATGCAACTGATAAAAATTAATCTATTTTAGTTGAGGCCTCAAGCACATTGTTGAATTTTTTTTTTCCAATTCAATTATTTCTTATTAAAAATTAAAATATTTCTTTTTCCTGTACTATAAATAATTATATTTTTTGTTGAAAATTCAACTCCTTGGTTAAAAATTAGCTTTTTTGTTAAAAATTCATATTTTTGGGTTGGAAACTTAACTGTGCGGTAAAAATTTCGTCTTTTTGACTTGAAAATTCAACAGTTTGGTAGAAAATTCACCTATTTGGTAGGAAAAAACATTTTTTGGTTGAAAATTTTTTGTATTTTCGGGTGGAAAATTCACCTATTTGGTAGAAAAAACTATTTTTTTATTGAAAATTCATATTTTCGGATTTAAAATTTAACTGCTTTGTCGAAAATTCGTCTTTTTTGACAAAAAATTAATTTTCTAAGTTGAAAATTCAACTATTTATTTAACATTTATGCATTTTGTTGAAAATTCGTCTTTTTTCACAAAAAATTAATTTTCTTAGTTGAAAATTCAACTATGTATTTAAAATTTATGAATTTTGTTAAAAATTCGTCTTTGTTGGAAGAGAATCAATTTTTTTGGTTGAAAATCAATCTCTTGGTTGAAAATTCAACTTTTTTTTTTTAAAACGTATGTATTTTGTTGGAAATTTATTCTCAGGGTTGAAAACTAATTTTATTAACTTAAAATTTATTTATTTTTTTTCAAAAATTAACTTTTTTTGATGAAACTTTATATTTTCGGTTTGAAAATTCAACTTTTGTTCATAGAAAATTCGTCTCTTTGTCTTGAAAATTCAACTGTTTGGTAGAAAATTCAACTGCTTTCTAAAAGATTCGTTTTTTTTCTTTCAATTAATTTTTTTAAATAAAAATTTATCTATTCCATTTTTGTTAAAGATTGATTTTTTTGTTTAAAAATTCAATTATTTAGTTAAAAATGTAGGTAGTTTGTTGAAAATTTATTTTTTTGTAGAAAATTAATCTTTTTGGTAAAATTCAACTATTTCGTTGAAAATTCATGTATTTTGTTGAAAATTTCTTTTTTCGGTTTGAAAACTAATTTTATCAACTTAAAATTCAACTATTTGTTTAAAAATGATATTTTTTGTTGAAAATTTAACAGTTAGGTAGAAAATTCAACTGTTTTCTAAAATATTCGTTTTTTAAAAATTAATTTTGTTAATGAAAATTTAACTGTTCCTTTTTGGTTCAAAATTTATTTTTCGAATTTAAAAATTCAACTATTAGACTGACAACTTCTCTAATTTGTTGAAAATTCGTCTTTTTTCGTAGAGAATTTATTTTTTATAGTTGAAAATTCAACTAAAAATAAGATTCAACAGTTAAGAGGCTCAAATTTTTCAAGAGAATTAAGAGGCCACAAGTACTTTCTGTATACCTAATACAAAATGGCAATCGCCATTTTCTGGATTCCTTCTTGATTTATTCCGTCCCTCCGTCCTTCGTATTTTTTTCCAAGGAGGGGAAGTGAGAGGGACTGAGGGGAGGGGTAGTGAGGGGCGCAAGGGGAAATTAGGGGAGCGAAAGCGAGGAAAAGTGAGGGGAGAAGTATGAGAAGTGAGGGGAAATAAGGGAAGGGGAAGTAGGGGATCACGGGAAAAAGGGGGAGGTAGGGGAATTAGGGGAAGTGAGGGAAGGGAAATTATAGGAAATTAAGAGAGGCGAAGTGACGGGAAATCAGCAGAAGAGAAATAGGAGAAATGGTGGGAAGAAAAAGTGAAGGAATTGAGGAGAAATAAGGGCAGGGTAAGTCAAGGAAGTAAGGGGAAATTATAGTGGGTGAGTAGTCGAAGTGAGGGGAAATAATTCGAAGTGAGGAAGGATAGTGAGGAAAGTATGCTAGTAGGATACTGCGGGTGAGTAGGGGAGGGAAAGTAACGGCTGGGGAAGGGAATTAGGTGAAGGGGAAGGAAAGTAGGGAAAGGGGTGTTAACTGAGGAAGGGAGGGGAGCGAAGGGTTTATTGAGAGAGGGGAAGTAAGGGAATCTAGGGGAACTGAAAGTAAGTAGAGGAAGCGATAGCAAATAAGAAGTGAGGAAATATGAGAAATGAGAGGAAATGAAGAGAGCAGTAGGGAAAATAAGGGGAAATAGAGGAAATGAGAGCTAGTAATGTAGTGCTGGTGAGTAGGGGAGGGGAAGTGATGACTGGGGAAGGGAAGTAAGGGAAAGGTTGTGCTAGCTGGGGAAATAAGGGGAGGGGAAGAAGGGGATGACGAGAAAAAGGGGTAGGTAGGGGAATTAGGGGAAGTGAGGGAAGGGAAATTATAGGAAATTAAGAGAGGCGAAATGACGGAAATTCAGCAGAAGAGAAATAAGGGAAATGGTGGGAAGAAAAAGTGAAGGAATTGAAGAGAAATAAGGGCAGGGTAAGTCAAGGAATTAAGGGGAAATTAGAGTGGGAGTGTAGTTAACTGGGGAAGTGAAGAGAAAAGGAAATAGAAGAGGAAGAAGTTGGGAAGAGAGTGAAAGGGAAGGGAAGGGAATCGAGGGAAAATAAGGGAAGCGAGGGCAAATGAGGGATGGGGACATGTGAGAAGTGAGGGAAAATGAGAGGAAGGAGTATTGGACTTTAAGGGAGAAGTACGGATTTTTTTGGGAAATGAGGGGATTGGAAGTAGGGATGATGGAAAATAAGGAGGGGGAATTAAGGGGAAATGATCCAAGGGATGGTGAGAGGAAATGATCGGAGGGGAAGTGGCGGAAATAATGTGATGGAGAAGTAAGGGAATTGAGGGGAAATTAGAGAATGTTAGGTAGATGAAGTAAGGGGAAATGATTGAAAGTGAGGAAAGTGGCTAGTCAGGGAAGTGAAGGGTAGTGTGGGTGAGTAGGAGAGGACAGTAATGGCTGGGGAAGGGAATTAGGTGAAGTGGAAGGAAAGTAGGGAAAGGGGTGTTAACTGAAGAAGGGAGGGGAGCAAAGGGTGTATTGAGAGAGGGGAAGTAATGGAATCGAGGGGAACTGAAAGGAAGTAGGGGAAGCGATAGCAAATAAGGAGTGAGGAAATATGAGAAATGAAGAGATGAGTAGCGGAAATAAGGGGGAGGTGTAGAGGAAAATAAGGGAGAGTAAGTGGGAGGGGAAGTGATGTTTGGGGAAGGGAAGTAAGGGAAAGGTTGTGTTAGCTGGGGAAGTGAGGAAAGGAGAAAGTAGAGGAAGAAGTTGGGGAAGGGAGGGGTAGCAAAGGGAGAAGTTGGAGAGGGGAGTAGGGGAGGGGGGAGTTGAAAGTTTGAATATTAATTTTTTCGTCTTTAAATTATTTTCTTATTAGATCGTGGAGCGGATGTTACTTTCTGGAGTGTTGGTTCAAGAAAATCTAGATCTGAAGCCTTATAAAGTCGATGGCGAATTGCATTTCGCTCATTATCCAGCTGATCACTATAAACAAAGATATTATAATGTTCCTTTGTATTCTTATCCTAAGCCTTTGACCATTCCTTTCATAAAGAATGTCTTTAAAGGAATGGAAAAGCCTAAAGTCAATTTTAAATACGTCGATCCTGTACCGATTGTTCCAAGAAGATCAAAAGTATTTTTTCATTGTTTAAACAAAATCTAAACCAGTCCTGAGATTGTAAACAAATTAATTGGCATTCCCTGAGTTATTTACTATAACTATATTTATTTTTTTGCAGTTTCTTCCTCCTGAAAATTATCTTTTTAGTTGTAAATTTTATTATTTGTTTGAAAATTCAACAGTTTTGTTAAAAAGTCAATCTTTTTGCTTGAAAATTATACTATTTCGTAGAAAATTTACCTTTTGAGGAAAATTTATATTTTGGTGCTGAAAAATAAATTTACATGTTTTTGGTCGAAATTTACAGTTTTTTTTTTTGTTTAAATCACCTGAAATCTTTTTTGTATGAAAATTCGACTATTATTTTTGAACATTTATCTTTTTTATTAAAAAATTCATCTGTCTGAGTAGAAATTTCATCTTTCTTAAATAAGAATGCAACTGTTTGGTTAAAAATTCAATAAATTTGTTAAAAAGTCATCCTTTTTGGTCCAAAAATCTACTTTTTTGTTAAAAACACAACTATTTCGTAGAAAATTTACCGTTTGAGAAAAATACATATTTTGTATTAAAAAATCAATTAAAATATTTCATGGATGAAAATTCAACTATATTTTTCTATATTTGTCTTTCTGATTTAAAAGATCATCTGTTTTAGTAGAAAATTGATCTTTCTTGGGTGAAAATACAACTGCTTGATTAAGAAATTAAATAATTTTTTTAAAAAATCATCCTTTTTGTATGAAAATTCAACTTGCTTTTATCGAAAATTCATCTTTTTGGGTTGAAAATTCAAGTACCTTCGTAGAAAATTTATTTCTTCTTTAAACTATTTTGTTTGAACCACTTTGTTAAGAAATCATTTTTTGTTGAAGATTCATATTTTTATTTGAAAATTTAACTGCGTCGGTAAAAGTTGAACTATTCTATTGCATTTTTTTTATTTTTGGTTGAAAATAAAACTATTTTGTTGAAAATTTATTTTTTTGCTGAAAATTCCTATCTTTCTGGTTGAAAATTCAATGTTTGTATAGAAAATTAGTCTTTTGGCTTTCAGGTTCAACAATTTAGGTGAACTTTTTTCTCTTTCATTACTAAAAAATCTTTATTTGTTGAAAATTCGTCTTTTTGTTTTTAAAATTAATTTTTTTTTAAATGAAATTTCATCATTCTTGGTTGAATCAACTATTAAACTTTTTTGTTGCAAATTTATCTTTTAAGGTTGAAAATTCTACTATTTCGTTGAAAATTTATTTGTTTTGTAGAAAATTTAAGTATTTTCTTGAGAAGTCATCTTTTATGAAAATTAATGTAAAAAGTAACTTTAAAAAATCTGTAAATTCCTGCGATAAATTTAATATCGCTTAAAATTTAATTGAAAACCCTTGATACGGTTGAAATATTTTTATATCCATTAAGATATTTGAAATCTGTTAAAATCCGTAGAAATCTCTTAAAATCCTGGAAATAGTTAGAAATCATTTAAAATCCCATGAAAATAAACTAAATATATATTCCCTAAATTTATCTAGAAATTCCTTAAAATTTGCAAAATATCTTAAAATCTTTGAAATACTCAGAGGTCCTATTAAATCCTGAAATACTTGTGAAATTCTCTTAAATTCCTTGAAATATTTAGAAATTCTAAAAAATTCTTTGACATTCATTGCAATTTTTTTAATCTCTTAATTTTTTTTTTAATTTTGTTGAAATCCCTTAAAATCTTTGGAAACGCTACATAATCCTTTAAAAATCCTTGATTTTCTTAAATCCTTAATCTCTCTAAAAAAAAGTTCAGATAATTAGAAAACTTTGAAATCCTTAGATCCTTCATTCAAATCTCTTTAAAATCGTTAGAAATCCCTTAAATCCTTTGAAATAATTGAGATCCGATCAAATACCTTAAATCTTGTAAAATTTTTTTAATCTCTTAAAATTCTTTAGAATCTTTTTAAATATACAATCGGAAAAATCCATTAAAATAAGTAGAAATCCTTTGAATATAAATTAAATTTATTTATTAAAGTTTCTTGAAAAAAAGAACCATTCAGACCCCCAGAATTTTTCTAATTATTTTAAATAATTGATAATTCCTTGCAATTAAATTTAATTTATTTACCAAAATTCTCTAAAAATTCCTTAAAATCGAGCCTAAAATCTCTGGAAATTCTACAACATTTTTTGAAATCTCTTTAAATGATTTGGAATCTATCAAAATAGCCTAAAATCTTTAAATCCCGTAAATCCTTTGAAATACTTGAGATCCCATCAAATCCCTTGAATCGTGTGAACATTTTTTGAATACCCAAAAATCCCTTGAAACTTCATTTAATGTATATTATAAATTTATCTAAAAATCCTTTAAAATCGAGTCTAAATTCTTTGGAAATTCTACAAAATTCTTTTAAATTTCTTGAAATTCTTTAGAACCTGCTAAAATAACTTAAAATCTTGAAAAATCCCCTAAATCCTTTGCAATAATTAAGATCCGATAAAATCCCTTAAATTTTGTGAAATTCCTTGAAAGACTTTTAAATCCCTTGATAGTACATTTAATGTATTTTCCAAGTTTCTCCAGAAATCCTTTAAAATCGAGCTTGAAATCTTTAGAAAGCCTAAAAAATTCTTTGAAATCCCTGGAAATTTTTTGAATTCTCATGAAATTCTTTGGAATCTGTTAAGATTGCTTAAAATCATTTAAAATCCAGTAAATCCATTAAAATATTTGGAGATCCTATACAATCCCTTAAATCTTGTAAAATTCTTTGAAATCGTTGAAAATGCTATAAAATTCTTTGAAATTTTTTACATCTCTTAATATTCATTGGAATCTTTTGAAATATATAAATATATAAGCGAATAAAATAAGCAGAAATCATTTAAAATCACTTAAATATGAAATAAATTAAACTTACTCATCAAAGTTTCCTAAAAAAAAGAAACGTTAAGATTTAAATCTGTTAAATCTTGTGAAATTCTTTGAAATACCTTTAGATTACATTTTATATAATTTATTTACCAAATTTCTCCGGAAATTACTCAAAATCGAACTTAAATTCTATGGAAATCCTGCAACATTTTTTTTGTAAATCTATTGAAATTCTTTGGAATCTGCTAAAATACCTTGTTAAATCCCGTAAATCCTTTGAAATAATTGACATTTCTTACAATTATTTGGAATCTTTTGAAATATATAATCGTAAAAATCTATTAAAATTAGTAGAAATCATTCGAAATGCCTTGAAAATAAAATACATTGAAATTATTCATTAAAGTTTCCTAAAAACAAAAAAAACAAAAAACAAAAAAATAACCGTTAAGATTTAAATCTTGTGAAATTCTTCAAAATGCCTTTAAATTACATTTTATTATTTTATTAATTTACCAAATTTCTCTAGAAATCATTTAAAATCGAACTTAAATTCTTTGGGAATCTTGCAATATTTTTTTAATCTATTTAAATTCTGTGGAATCTACAAAAATAGCTTAAAATCTTTCAAAATCCCATAAATCCTTTGAAATATTTGGAAATCCTATATAATCCCTTAAATCTTGCGAAATTCTTTGAAATCCCTTGAAATATTTGGAAATTCTACAAAATTCTTTGACATTCCTTGAAATTTTTGGAATCTCTTGAAATTTTTTTTAAATTTTATAGAAATATGTTGAAATCACTTAAAATCTTCGGAAACGCTACATAATCTTTTAAAAATTCTTGATCTTTTTTTAATCTCTCTATAAAAAATGGTTCATTCTGTTTAGAATCTGTAATAATAGCCTAAAAACATTAAAATCCTTAAATGCCCGTAAATACTTTGAAATAATTAAAATTCGAAAAAATCCCTAAAATCTCGTGGAATACATTAAAATTCTTTATAATCTTTTAAAATATATAAATATAAAATCATAAAAATCCATTGAAATAAGTAAAAATCTTTTGAAATCCCTGGAATATAAAATAAATTAAACTTATTTATTATAGTTTCCTCATAAGAAAAATAACAGTTAAGCCTTAAATCTCTAAAAACTTGTTAAATTCTTTGAAATACCTTAAAATCCCTTGAATTTACATTTAATTTAATTTATTTACCAAATTTATCTGGAAATCACTTAAAATCGAACTTAAATTCTTTGGAAATCCTGCAATATTTTTTTAATCTATTTAAATTCTTTGGAATCTACAAAAATAGCTTGAAATCTTTCAAAATCCCGTAAATCCTTTTAAATAGTTGAAAATCCTATAAAATCCCTTAAATCTTGTGAAATTCTTTGAAATCCCTTGAAATTCTACAAAATTCTTTGACATTCCTTGACATTTTTGAAATATCTTGAAATTCCTCGGAAGCTTCTAAAATATATAATCATAAAAAATCATGAAAATAAGTAGAAATCCTTCTTAAAATTTAAATTCTTAAAAATTCTCTAAATTCATAAAAATTTGATATCTCTTTGAATACGAAATAAATTAAACTTATTTATTAAAGTTTCCTAAGAAAAAAAGAACCGTTAAGACTTAAATCCTTCAAATCTTGTAAAATTTTTCAAAATCCCTTTGAATTACATTTTATTTATTTACCAAATTTCTCTAGAAATCTCTTAAAATCGAACTTAAATTCTATGGAATTCCTGCAACATTTTTTTGTAAATCTATTGAAATTCTTTGTAATCTGCTACAATTGCTTAAAATCTTTTAAAATCCCGTAAACCCTTTGAAATAGTTGGAGATCCTTTAAAATCCCTTAAATCTTGTTAAATTCTTTGAAATCCTTTAAAATCTTTGGAAATTCTACAAAAATCTTTGAAATCCCTTGAATTTTTTGAAATCTCTTGAAATTCCTTAGAAGCTTCTAAAATATATAATCATAAAAAATCATTAAAATAAGTAGAAATCCTTCTTACAATTTAAATTCTTAATTCTTAAAATTCTCTAAATTCATAAAAATTTGATATCTCTTTGAATACGAAATAAATTAAACTTATTTATTAAAGTTTCCAAAGAAAAAAAGAAGCGTTACGACTTAAATCCTTTAAATCTTGTAAAATTCTTCGAAATCCCTTTGAATTACATTTTATTTATTTAGCAAATTTCTCTAGAAATCTCTTAAAATCGAACTTAAATTCTATGGAAATCCTGCAACATTTTTTTTTTTAAATCTATTGAAATTCTTTGGAATCTGCTGAAATAGCTAAAAATCTTTTAAAATCCCGTAAATCCTTTGAAATAGTTGGAGATCCTATAAAATCCCTTAAATCTTGTGAAATTCTTTGAAATCCCTTGAAATATTTGGAAATGCTACAAAATTCCTTGAAATTTTTTACTTTTCTTAAAATTATTTGAAATCTTTTAAAATATATAATCGTAAAGAACCGATAAGATTTAAATCCTTTAAAATTTGTGAAATTCTTCCAAATACCTTTCGATTAAATTTTATTTGTTTTATTTACAAAATTGCTCTAGAAATTACTCAAAATCGAGCTTAAATTCTTTGAAAATCCTGCAGCATTTTTTTTGTATCTATTGAAATCCTGCAGAATCTGCTCAAATAGCTTAGAATCTCGTAAATGCTTTGAAATAATTAAGATCCGAGAAAATCCCTTAAATCTTGTGAAATGCTTTAAAATCCCTTGAGATCTTTGGACATTCTAAAAATTTCTTTGACATTCCTTGAAATGTTTAAACCCAACAATATTGCAAATTCTGCAAAAACTTGTAAACTAAAAAAATGTTTAAAAAATATATGTATTGCGCTCTTCTTCTGAAAAATAAGTGAGAAGGCCTCCACGCAATCTCAGGCCTGATTTAAACTAAAATTAATATAAGTATAAATAATGAAATAAATTATCTAGATCGACAACGACCATCCTTTCGAATGCATCTGCTGCAGTACCGAAGATCAAATTATGAACTCCCTAGCCTCTTCCTCCACATTGCTAAATGAAACACCAAAAATCTGCGAGTGTTGCGTATGTTCAACATTCGAAGAAGAAAAATTGATCACGCCTCAACCAGAAATTTATAATTACTCCCTAGAAGAGAATTGCCCAGAATGCATTTGTGATGATGAAGATTCGCAAAAATCTTCTTCAATGCTCGGAGAAACTGAATCATCGATGCCTCTGACTATAAAAGAAAAAGTAGAACTTGTTTTGCAGCAGGTAGATTCAGAAATTGGACTCAAAATACTGCGATGGATGACAATGGACGAGTCTACTTTAGAAGAAGACTTGAAAGAAATTGGATATCAAAATTCAGAATGTAAAAGAGAATAATACCAAATTCTCTCTCGAAAATACAGGTTTATTTTTTCTCTAGAGTTAAAAAAAACATATAATCAAAAAAAATGATACTTTGGCACTTGAAATTTTGCAATAAGTACAATCTAATTTTAATACTTGTAATCCAATTCTTCAACTAGAGACTTGAGCTTCCGTAAATTGGAATGCGCCTATGGAGATGCCCCAAACTATCATCTATAAACTAGTATTCACGGAATCTTTGTACACTATTTACAATAATCAGTGAATTCTCAACATCTGTTGGACTAAAGAAACCGAACCATCCCGGAACGGTATTCAAACCTAGGGCTTAAATATAATAATAATATTTTCTATAGATCCATTTAGAAGGGAGAAAGAAGACCCGAAGTATTCAGGTCGTAAAGACTCGCGAACTTGTCACAATTTCTTACTAAATCAAAGGCACTATCGTAGTTTAAAATCTGTTCCTTGAGCTCCTTCAGTTGTTCGATTGCTGCTTTGTGAACCTTTGTCGTTTTCTTCTTATAACGGACCAAGTTGATCATTTTATCCACGGTGTAATGTAACCAAAGTACGTTTGTGAAGGGTTCAAACCTTTGCCACTCATTTCTAAAATAAGAAATAAGAAAATAAAAAACAAGGATCGATAAATAATAAGAACATAAATTAAATAAACATTAAATAAAATAAATATTAAATTAAATAAATCACAGGCCTCACATACCGGTCCCTATATCTCCTACTGTACCCTATATTCAGTAGGGTGGTCCAAAAAAATTATTTTTCTGATTTTTAAAGTCTTACCCCCTCATTTTGTGTCTTTTAGTAGGAAAAATTTTTCTAATTTTTTTGAGATTTAAAAAAAATGTTTAGGGATAGCACACGACATTTAAAGTACCCCAAAGCGATAAAAATTCAGTAAGTCCTTGAAATTTAAAAAGAATAGTTAAAAACTTTACAACGATGACAGGGCTCGGAACTGCTAAAGTTTAAAAAAATTGTAACTATAATTCCCCCAAAAAAGTAACCAAGAAGTAACAATAATGTGAGAATAATAATGTGGGAATAGAGTAACTTTTAACAAAATGGTTGAATTTTTCTGACTAAAAAAGATGAATTGTTAAAGAAAAATGTAATATTGATATGAGAACTAAAAAAGATTTTAATTTAATATCAAAAACAGTATTCATTCAAAAAAGGCAATTTTTCAAAAAATCGGTTTTTTTAACCACATTGTTGAGCTTTTAAGCCAAAAAGATAAATTTAAAAAAAAACATTTAAATTTTAACCAGTAAATATGGATTTTTGACAAAAAAGTTATCTGTGAACCAAATAGTGGAATTTTCTATGAAAACAGGGGAATCTCAACCGAAAAAAACGAATTTTCAACAAAAAATAATTACATTTCGAACGAAAAAGATGAATTTTCAAATAAAATTATGTAATTTCAAGCAACATGATGAAGTTACAACACAAAAATAAAGTTTTAGCAAAAATTGTTCAACTTTTAACCGAAAATGAACCAAAGAAGATAAATTCTCATCGAAAAATATAGTTCTTAGTTAGATATTTCAACAAAAAATATTTAAATTTTAAATTAAAAACTAGCAATTTTATATAAATTGCAATTTTTATCAGGATTCAGAATAATTCAATTGATAGACTTTTTTCTACATTTTAGATTGGAACTAATTATTATTTTATTGTTATTATTCTCCCATTTTCTCGGCCGTAAAGTGCCAAATTTACTGAAAAAATGTTGAATTTTAAATTCTACACAAATTTTTAAATAATACGATTGATGAATTAATTCATTTTGTTATTTCGGGCAAAAATGTTTTTGGTAACCGAGGATCAAAAAAGTAACCAAGTTACTAAAAAGTACCTGTTCTGAGCCCTGAAGATTTCACAAGTATTTCAAAATATTTGAAAGATTTCGACATAATTTTGAATCTTTGAAAAATTTTGCAAATGTTTTAAATATTTCAAAATATTTTAGATGATTTAAAAAGGTTTCAGAAAAATTTTAAATGATTTCAAACACCTCAATAGTTTTAAAACTATTTCAAAGATTTCAAATATTCCGACAGATTTCAAAATATTTTATAAATATTTCAATATATTTCAAAGATTTCGAAATAGTGTTCAATATTTGAAAGATTTTGAAAATGTTTCAAATATTTCAAAATATTTTAGAAGATT
>CAKNXH010059975.1:0-13140 GCA_932178445.1 Andricus quercusramuli | reverse complement strand
GGTAACCAAGGGTTAGTTTCAAAGATTTCAATATATTTTAAAATATTTTCGAAGATTTGAAAAATTTCACAAATGATTAATAGATTTCAAAGATTCCAATAAATTTCAAAATGTTTAAAAGATTTCGTTATAGTTTTAAATATATGGAAGATTTTGCAAATGTTTTATAAAATTTCAAAATAGTGTAGAAGATTTCAGAAAAATTTCAAATGATTTCAAACACCTCAATAGTTTTAAAATTTTTTCAAAGATTTCAAATATTCCGACAGACTTCAAAATATTTCAATATATTTAAAAGATTTCGAAATAGCTTTGAATCTTTGAAAAATTTTGCAAATGTTTTCAATATTTCAAAATATTTTACATGATTTAAAAAGATTTCAGAAAAATTTCAATAATTTCAAAGTATTATAAATATTTCAATACATTACGAAGATTTCGAAATAGTTTTGAAAGATTTCAAAATATTTCAGAAAATTTGAAAAGACTTCACAAACGTTCCAAAGTTTTTCAAAATTCCAATAGATATGAAAATAATATTACAAAGACTTTAAAATATTTTATAAATGTTTCAAAATATTTCAAAAATTTCGAAATAGTTTCGAATATTTGAAAGATTTTGCGAATACTTTACAATAGTTTAGAAGATTTGAAAAGATTTCACAAAATTTCCAATGATTTCAAAGATTTCAATTGTTTTAAAAATATATCACAGATTTCGTAATAGTTTTGAATATTTGAAAATTTTTGAAAATTTTCAAAATATTTCAAAACATTTTGTAAGATTTAAAAAGATTTTAAAAAATGTTCAATGAATTAAAAGATTTCAATAGTTTTAAAAATATTTTAAAGCTCTCAAAATATTTCAGTAAATTTCATAGATTTCAAAATATTTTGACAATTTTTCAATGATTTCAAAATATTTTAAAAGATTTAAAAAGATTTCAGTTCAAAGATTTCAATTATTTTGAAAAGATTTGTAAAAGATTTGGAAATAGTTCGATATTTCAACAAAAAAGATTTAAATTTTTAATTAAAAACTGGCAATTTTAGCTAAATTGCAATTTTTATCAGGATTTCCCAGCTCTAAAGTGCCAAATTTACTGAAAAAATTTAAGTTCTTACATTTTTGACAAGTTTTTGAACAACACGATTAATGAATTAATTAATTCGTTACTTCGGGCAAAAAATGTAACCGAAAGTAACTTTTTCACGAAGTAAGTAACTTTCTAGTAACAGCGGATCAAAAAAGTAACTAAATTATTAAAAAGTAACCCGTTCAGAGCCCTGCGATGATGTGTCCAGTGATTCTTCGGAACCAAATTCAAGGTATTTTCCAGGTTTTCCAGGTCAATAAATCAAGTTTTTCCAGGTCTCCTTTTTTATATCAAAAATAAAATAACCATTTGTTATACATTTAAAAAATGAGCCATTTCATTTTTATTGGCCAAAAATTTCTAAAGAAAGCAGAACCATAAATAAATAAATTCTTAATTTTTTTCGAAAAAAAGTTGTCTTCATGAAATCTTTGGGAATATTTTTTAATTTTTGTAAAGTCCTTGAAATCCTTAAAGTCTTTTAAATCTTTGAAATATTTTGAAACCTTTGTGAATTTGCTGAAATCTTTTGAAGTATTTAAAATCTTTGTGAAATCTTGAAATTTCTATGAAACCTACGATAAATCTTCTGGAATCTTTTAAAATTTGTGTAAAATCTTTAAAATTCTTGAAATCTTTGGTAATTTTTTTCGAAATCTTTATGAAATCTTTAAAATATTGTTGAAATCTGTTTTCAATCTTTGCTTATGAAATCCTTTGTGTTCATTTGAAATCATTGAAATCTTTTAAAATGTTTTGTAACCTTTTGAAATAATTTCAAATCTTTGAAATCTGGTGTACTGTACCCTTTTTGAAATCTTTAAAATTCTCGAAATATTTTGAAATTCTTATGTATTCTTTGAAATATTTGTGAATTCTTTCTGAAATATTTTGTATTCATTTGAAATCTTTGGAATATTTGAAATCTTTGTGAAATCTTTTGAAATCTTATAATAATTTTTAAAATCGATAAAAATCTTTGAAATCTGGCGTCCTGCACCTTTGTTGAAATCTTTGAAATTCTTAAAATCCTTTCAAAATCTTTGAAATGTTTTGAAATCTCTTAAATCTGGTATACACGAATTGTGTCGAAATCTTTTGAAATCCTTGTGAAATCTTTCTGAAATCTTTTATTTTCATATGAAATCATTACAATATTTGATATCTTTGGGAATCTCCAAGAAAATTTTGAAATAATTTCAAATCTTGGAAATGTTTTGAAATCTGGTTTACCCTGGTTTTAACCTTGTTTAAAATCTTCAAAATCCTTGAAATCTTTTAAAAGTTTTAAAATCTTTGTGAAATATTTAAAATCTGATGTAAATGCCTTTTTAAAATCTTTGAAATCCTTGAAATCTTCCCTAAATCTTTTGTATTTGTTGAAATCATTGAATTATTTGTCATCTTTGTGAAATATTTCGAATCTTCTAAAATGTTTTGAAACCTTTTGAAATCGTTTTAAATCTTTGAAATGTTTTAAAATTTCGCGTTTTTTTACCTTCTTTCAAATCTTTAAAATCCTTCAAATCTTTTGAAAGTTTTAAAATCTTTGTGAAATTGTTGTGAAATCTTTGAAATCTGGCACGCACACCTTTTTTAAATCTGTGAAATCCGTACAATCTTTGTGAAACTTTCAAAATCCTTTTAAATATTTAAAAGTCTTTGATATATTTTGAAACCCCTTGAAAAATCCGTTGTATGGGCTTGAATCATTCTGATTCTGAAACGGAATTAACATCGAAATTTTCAAAAAATAATTTTTATAATTTGTAAGTTCAATATCACAAAAAGTGTATACTTTAACATTCTATATTAGCGGAGACAGCTTTTGCATTCTTTTAAATTTACTTAATTCTACTCAATTCAATGGATTTTTAAAAAGTTTTTGCTTAATTCATCTTTAAGTCTTTAAAACTCGCCGTAAATTCTTAGAAATTTCATGAAATTCTTTTGAATTCTCTTCAATTTTTCTAATATTATTTCAAACTGAATTCAAAGAATTTTTCCATATTTTTATGGTTTTGAATTTACTTGTTTTTCAAATTCAGTTTGATTTTGATGA
Source organism: Andricus quercusramuli (assembly GCA_932178445.1). Taxonomy (NCBI): domain Eukaryota; kingdom Metazoa; phylum Arthropoda; class Insecta; order Hymenoptera; family Cynipidae; genus Andricus; species Andricus quercusramuli. The sequence continues at coordinate 9,981 of CAKNXH010059975.1, read as the reverse complement.
ATTTCATCGAATTCTCCTTTCCCTTGAATTCCTCTGAATTCACACAAATTTTACTGGAATCAATGGATTTTTTAAATTATTTCCAATTCATTTGAATTCTTTTGAATTGTTTTACAGTCATTAGTCACTTTTTTGGTTAGAAATTATTAGGGTTTCAAAGATTTGATATTTTTTTTTAGAATTTACCCTGAATTCTTTCACATTTAGGCATTTTCTCAAATTCTTTTTGATGCCCTTGAATTTTTATCTCATTTCAAAGTTACTGAATTCTATGAAGATTTTTTATATTTTTAAATTATTTTCAAATTATTTGATTTTTTTAAATTCACCTTGAATTTTCGTGAATTTTGCCCAATTTTTCTCGTTTACCTTAAATTCCTCTAAATTCATTCCAGTTTTACGGGAACCAATAGAATTTTTTTCCAATTAATTTGAATTTAACCTGAATTGTTTTGAAGTTTTATGAATTTATCCTAAATTTGTTACCCTTTAAGCGCAAAAAATCCCTATATTTTATCCCATAGGGCCTGTGAGGCCAGAAATCAAATAAACTAGTACTAAATTAAATAGAAAGTAAATAAACATAAAAGAACTTTTAAAAGAAAAATAATTTCTTACTCTGTTTTGTCTCTCATCAATCTATAAATCTCAAACTGATATTCGCCTTCGGCGGTAAACAAAGCGGGATCCAAAGCCAAATCGTTGAAAATGCAGCAGTTTTGATAAGACATACGTGATAGCGTAAAGTCAATAATTGCGACCTGAAAAAAATTAATTACAATGAAATTACAGGCATCACATTGCAAAAAAAAAAAAAACTCAAAAAGGAAAAATAGGGGAATTTTTTCACTTAAAAGGGAAAGAATGGGGAAAGATTAAATATTTATTTTCACACTTGGAAAAGAAACCATCTTTTTGCCAGAAATTGTATAGTTTTTAAATAATTTTAATGATTCCTGCCATTACAGTTTATTAAAAATGTTATTCTTTAGTCACTCAGTCAAAATTCCTATTTATTTATCGCAGACTTCAAAGTCTTTTTTCTATTCCCCTATTTTCCAATTTTCCTAATTTTTTCACTTAAATTCCAACTGAATTATTAAGACCCATTCAGAAAATCCAACTACTTTTGTTTGAAAATTTATCATTTTTTTAGTAAAAAATTTTATTATTTGGTTCAAAATTGAATTCTTTTTTTTTTAACTCAACAATTTTGTTAAAGTCACAGTTCTTACTTGAAAATTCGCCTTTTTGGCATGAAAATTCAATAATTTGATTGAAATTTTGTTTCTTTTTTGTCCATCAAATTTTGTTTGGATTTAAAATTTAACTATTTTCTTGAACATTTATATTTTCCGTTTAAAAATTCATCTTCTTGAAAATTCGTCTTTGTTGGTTAAATACAACTGTTTTTAATTTTTAATTAAAACGTTTTTTTTTTGTTGATAGATAAACTATTATATTTTTCGTTGAAAAAATTCATCTTTTCAGGTTGAAAATTCAACTTCATGCCTGAAAGTTGAACAAATTTCCTAAAGGTTTATTTTTTGTTGTTTGGTGTATTTTCAACAAGATAGATGAATTTTTACCCAAAAACGATTTTTCTATAAAATACATAAATTCTCAACCGAATAGTTGAATTTTGAACTAAAAAAGATCAGTTTTCAACAAAAAATGAAATAGTTAAATTTTCAGTTAAAATAATTAATTGTACACAAAAAAAAAATTAACCAAAGTGATGAATTATCAACTAAAATGATGAACCTTTAACTAATTTTTAAATGAAAAGATCAATTTTCAAACCAAAAGATTAATTTTCTACCAAAAAGATGATTTTTCAACAAAATACATTAATTTTCTTCTAAAAGAGACAAATTTTCAACCAAATAGTTGAATGTTGAACTAAAATGACGAAATTTTAACAAAAAATGGAATAGTTGAATTTTCAGTTGAAAAAATTATTTTACAACCATAATGATGAATTTTCAACTAAAACGATTAATCTTCAACTGTAATAGTTGAATTTTTAATCAAGGAGAATAATTTTTAAAAAGACGAATTTTTAACTAAAAAAGATAACGAAATCACCCAAAGATTGCATAGTTACATTTCAAGTTTAAAACATTAATTTTCATTTAAAAAAATTAATTTTCAACCAAAGAGATGAATTTTCAACTAGAATGATGGAATATTCAATTGGAATAGTTACATTTTCATTTAACAAATTATAATTAAAAAAAAAAATAATATTCAAAAGAATAGTTACATTTTTAAACAAAGTGATGAATTTGTAACTAAAATGATGAATCTCCAAGTAGAATTGAAACTTTCAACTGAAAAAATTAAATTTCAACCAAAAAGATTAATTTCCACAAAAAAAAAAACGAATTTTCAACTAAAAAATATAATTTTTCAACAAAAAATTGAACAGTGAAACTTTTAGTTCAAAAAATTAATTTTCAACCAAAGAGATGAATTTTTAATTTAAATGATGAAATATTCAACTAGAATAGTTACATTTTGAGTTTAAAAAAATTAATTTACAATAAAGAAACAGAATTTTTCAATAAAATAGCTCATTTTTCAACCAGAGATGAATTTTCAATTAAAATAATCAATCTTAAACAAAAAAATAATTTCTAACAAAAGAGTTTAATTTTCAATCAAGTAATTAAATTTCCATTCCAAAAAAGATGAATTCTGAACGAAAAATATAGTTCAGAATTGGTATTTTTACTAAAAAAGACGAATTTTTAACTCAGGAACATTTTTCAGTCAAGAGAGAGAAAAAAAATCGCATACAAACTGTTAAATTTTCAAGCAATAAGATTAATTTTCTACGAAAAAGAACGAATTTTCAACCAAATACATGAATTTTTAACCAAATACTTGAAATTTCAACTAAAAAATATCAATTTTAAACCAAAAATAGAATAGTTAAATCTGCAGTTGAAAAAAATTAATTTCAAATAGAAAACAATGAATTTTCAAAGAAATAGTCAAATACAGTAATATAAAGCTACTTCTACAAATTAAGAACCATTATTATTCAATTTTATATTGCAATTTAAACAAAACAATTAAGTACGCTCCCGGAAAAATTCACTGACCTTAAAAAAAAAGATTCCTGGCATTTCCAGGGTTTTTTCATGTATGTAAAAATTCCCTGACAAATTCCACGCTTTCCAGATATTTTGAAATATCTTATATTTAGAGACAAAAAGGGGAATTTGAAAAGAGAAAAAAGGAAATTTGAAAAAGGGGAAATGCAGGGGAATAAGGAAAAGATTCTGAACCCTGAAATTACTTTTAAAAAAAAATTGTTTTTTTTTTTAACATTTTAGAATATTGTAACGAGTTATATTACCTTTACACCACTAGATGGAAAACATATTTCCTTGTCATCAAGTTTATACGATACTTGAGATTTCCTAGACCTTGATATTAACACATTGCCCCAGTGCAAGTCTCGGTGCTCAAACTCGAGACTTTGTTCAGCGACAGCCAATGCGAAGGCAGTCTAATTATAAACAAATATTACAATTTATTAGAAAGAATAGAAATACAAAAAAAAAACTAAAAAAAAAAGGAAGAAAATTAGCAAAATTCGATACACACCTGAAGAAAAACTGCATAAGATTCGCTGGCGTTTTGGAAAACGAAAGCCTCCAGGTCCTGCCCGCCATGTCCAAGTTCCAAGGATATATATAATTGATTGTCATCAAACATGGACGGACAATCGTTTTCGGATTTTTTCTCGTCGTCATAGACCTTCCAGAGTTCAATTAACTTCGCAGGATACCTGCCTATAATGCATTTTATACTTTTCACTTCAACAAAGCCAGCTGTATTGTTTTTTTCCCCAAATCTCAAATCGTGAAGTTCCCTGAAAAATAAAAAGAGTATTTTTAATTTAAATTGAAAAATAGTAGCAAAATAGTGGCATGAAATTGTTTAAATAATAAAATTACATTTATAATTTTTTATAAATCATGCAGGCCTCGGATAGAATAGAATGCTTTTTAAAAAGTCGAAATTAAGTAAATTTTTTGTTTTTCTTGGTGAAGAACATTAGATCAAACGTCATAAGTATAAATAAGTATGAACAAATAGATAAAATTATAAACAAATTGTAGTAGCTTCAATTTTATTGTTTCCATCATGAAATCTTATGGATTTGCATATTATGTTGATAATTTTGCATTCTATGATTGTACTTTGAATTTTTTTAGATTTTATTATATACATCTTAAGCTGTTATTTTGTTATTATCTGATGAATTACTTAGTAAAAATTTTTTTTTTCAATTTCTTATACCCGGATTTCTACAGAATTTTGATTTCCCAAATGCAGGTCTTTCCCAGGTTGTTTCGACGGTAATTACAAAATTCGAAGCCAAAAAATGCAAAATAGCTATTTTATGTAAAATTTATACTCAAGACAGTATTTTTTTAAATTATTTCAACATTAATTATTTTTATTCGATAAGCGACAAGTTTCCAACTATTTTAAAACTAATTTTCAATTGTTCAAACAATAATTATTTGTTGAAGCAATTTTGTTCCAGTGTATCCTGAAAAGTTATTATTTTTCGGAACAAATGATACAGTTCATGAATGTCAAGAGTACTATTTTTGATTCAAACAATTTTTTCATCCTCTAAATTATGAAATTATTTTCTGGAATTAATGTGGCAAGATGGAGAAAATTACAGTTTTTTCGAAAATTAATCCTGTTCAGTTAAAATAATAAAGTATTTTAAAAATTTTAGAAGCGAACAAAATATAAACATTTTTTTTTTTTGAAAATTAAATTGTTTTGTAGAAAATTTGACTATTTGTTTGAAAATTGATACATTTTGCTAAAAATACATTTTTTGCTGTTGTAGAAAATCAATTTATTTTGGTTAAAAATCCTACTGTTTTGTTGGTCATAGTTAAGGATTCAATTATTATATTGAACATTCATTTTTGTTGAAATATCAACTATCACATTTTTCTTTCAAATTCCTTTTTTTTAAATTAAAAATTCAATTTATTGGTTAAAAGTTGAAACTGTCTTGAAACTTAATTTTTTTGCTGAAGATTCATAGTTTTATTTGAAAATTGTTTTTTGTCGTTGTTGTAAAAAATAAGGGGTTTTAACTAAAAATGTAACTATTTTGTTGAAAGTTCAACTGGTTGGTTGAACAGTCAAGTTTTTTGCAGAAAATTCGTCTTTTTGGCTTGCAAATCCAACAATTTGGTATAAAATTAAACTATTTTGTAGAAAATTCGTCTTTTTTTAAATTGGGAATTAATTCTACGAAATGAAAATTTAATTATTACATTTTTGGTTAAAAATTGTACTTGTTCAGTTTAAAAATTAAGCTAATTATTAAACAAATTTTAGAAACCAAAAACATATAAATTAAAAATTAATTAAATAAAATTTGGTCTAACATCGCATTCATTATTTAAACTATTTAGTTGAAAATTTAAGTGATTTCTTGAAAATCGTCTTTTTTGGTAGAAAATTCATCTTCTTTCTGGAAAATTGAACTATTTGGTCAAAGATTAATGTATTTTATTGAGCATTCATCTATTTGGTTGAAAATTTAACTGTTTGGTTGAAAATTGATCTGTCTTTTAGAATGCTCATCTTTTGGTTAAAAAGGCAATGTATTTTGTTGGAAATTATTATTTTTAGGTAGAAAATCAATTTTTTGTTGTTAAAAAATGCAACTTTTTGTTTGAAAATTAATCTGTTTTAGTTGAGGATACAAGTCTTTTGTTGGAAATTCGTTTTTGTTGGTAAAATCAAACTGTTTTTTATTTTTAATTAAAATCTCTTTTTGTTGAAATATCAACTATTCCATGTTTCGTTGAAAACTCACCCTTTTAGGTTCAAAATTCAACTTCTTGGATGAAAAATAAACTACTTTCTTAAAAGTTCATTTTTAAATTAAAATTAGTTTTTTTTTTGGTTTAGCATTAATTTTTTTAACGGAAAACTGAACTATTTTGTTGAAAATTAACTCTCCTCAATAAAAATTTAACTACTCCATTTTTTGTCAAAATTGAATTGATCTTTTTTAGTTTAAAAATTAAACTATTTAAAAAAAAGGTTGGAAATAAAAAAAATATAAACTCAAAATTAATCAAATAAAATTTGGAATAACATCACATTCATTGTTCAAACTATTTAGTTGAAAATTTATGTAATTTGTTAAAAATTCGTCTTTTTGGTAAAAAAAGTTATCTTCTCGGTTGAAAATTCAACTATTTTATTAAATATTTATGTATTTTATTGCGAATTCATATTTTTTGGTAGAAAATTAATCTTGTATGTTGAATATTTATTTTTTTGGTTCAATTCAACTGTTTTTGAGTTAAACTGAAAATATTTTCTTGGTTAAAATATCAACTATTACATTTTTTGTTGAGAATTCATCTTTTTTCGTTGAAAATTAAGTTTTTTATTTATTTAATTATTATTAAGTTGGTTCGAAATTATTATAAAATTTAATATGTAATACAAATTTTTTAAAAACATAGCAAAAATAGAAAGTGATTTTCGTTTGTAAAAGGTTGAGGACATAATACATTTAAAGATAACCTTAAAATCCCATAGGAAAATTTCCTATAGAGATAATGCTACATTAAATGTTACATTTTTTCTTTATAGCACTTTAATGAGTTGTATATATTTTATAGCTTATTAAAGTGCTATAAAGCTAAAATGTAGTAATGACTTTAGCATTATCTCTATAGGAAATCTTCCTATGGGATTTTCTTTTCTTTTGTAATGAAAAGAATGCTAGCAAGACTCGTAGAACCTTTAAATTTCAGCGTTTTTTCCATATTAAGTATGCTTTAAATAAGACATAAACTGAAGTCGAAACATGTGCACAACCAAAATTTTTTTTTTAAATAAACATTTTTTAAGATCAAAAAACGGTACAGACCTCAATAAAATCAATTACAAGTACTTACTTTTTACATTTTTCGAAAAACCAACCTTTTCCCATTAAAATTGTTCTTTTTCTGAGATAAAATAAAATCGAATACTCACTTTGCTATAACAATCTCGGAAAGAATCTCGTGGAATTTTTTCTGGGGTTCTCCATTTACATTCACGTCGCCTTCAATGGGAATAATCTTGATAACGGAATTATCAGATCCGTTGTCATGAAGAAACACTTCCCCATAAACACCTTCTCCAATTTTTCGACAGTGTTGCATGAACCTACATTAAAAACAAACAAACAAAAATAGAAAAATTCATCCAAATTCATCAAGAATTCACGCATTTTGTTAAAAAAATTTCTTGTTTGGTAAAAAATCAGTTTTTTCTTAAACTGAAAATTAATTTTTTAAACTGAAAATTCAACTACATATTCCATTTTTTGTCGACATTTTTTGTTGCTGATAGACATTTAATCTTCTTCGTTGAAAATTCATCTGTTTGTTTCAAAATTCCAGGGCTCAGAACTGCTCAAGCATAAAAAAATAGTAAAATAGTAACCATACTTATCTCAAAAAAGTAACAATAATGTAGAAAAAAATTAACCAAAAAGAAAGATTTTTGACCAAAAAAGACGAAGTTACCACCAAAATTATGAATCTTCGACAAAAAAGTGTACGTTTAAGAAAGTAGTTTAACTTTTAACAAAATGGTTGAATTTTTCTGACTAAAAAAGATGAATTGTTAACGAGAAATGTAATAGTTGACACAATAACCAAAAAAGATTTTTATTTAATATAAAAAACAGTAGAATTAATTTTAGAAATACGATTTTTCAAGAGAATAGGTCATTTTTAACCCAAATTGTTGAGTTTTAAGACAAAAAGACCAATTTTTACAAAAAAAAGTTGAATTTTCAATCAGTAAATATGCATTTAACTTTCAACTTTATTTTTAATTTTAATTTAAAGATTAAACTTAAATCATTCAATTTTAAGTTAAAAATTTTCTTGTTTAACCAAACAGATAGATTTTCAAATACAACTACAGAATTTTCAATTGGAGTAAGTTAAATTTTCAAACATTTTCAAACAGTGTGACGAATTTTCACATAAAATTGTGAATATGTAACTGGAATAGTTGAATTTTAAATCAGAAAGATGAATTTTTAAGTCAAATGATGAATCTTTAACTAGAATAATTGAATTTTTGTGCAAGAAGATGAATTTTCAACCAAGAAGACATTCTACCAAAAAAGACGAATCTTCAACTAAAAAAGATAATTTATCAAACAAAAATTGAATCATTAAATTTTTAGTAAAAAAAAGAATATTCAATAAAGGAGATGAATTTTTAACTAAAGTTATGGAATATTCCACTGGAATAATAGTTACATTTTCAGCTGAAAAAATAATTTTCAACCGAAAACCATCCGAAGAAAAAACAAGTTTTCAATGAAACAGCTCATTTTTCGACCAAGGAAATTAATTTTTGATTAAAACGATTAATCTTCAAAGAAAAAAACATGTAACAAAACAGGGTTTAACGTTCAACTAAGTAATTTTATTTTCAACCTAAAAGATGAATTTTCAACTAAAATGATAAATATTTAAGTGGAGTACTTGAATTTTTAAGCGAAAAGAATAATTTTTAAACAAGAAGATTAACTTTCAAAGAAAAAGATCATTTCCTACCAAACAACAATAGATTTTTAACAAAATATGTGGATTTTCAACGAAATAGTTGAATTATCAATAAAAAAAGACAACTTTTTGTCCAAATTGTTGAATTTTAAACCAGGAAAGATCAATTTTATACCAAAAAAGCTGAATCTGCAGCCATAAAGATTAATTTTCTACAAAAAAGCGAATTTTCCAAAAAGTACATAAATTTTCAAACATCTAGTTTAATTTCTAAATAATAAATATCAATTTTTAACCAAATAGTTCAATTTTCATCCAAAAAAGATACATTTTCAACAAAAAATAAAATTTTCTGTTAAAAATCTAACTCTCAACAAAATAAAACGGATTTTCAGGAAAATAGTTAAATTTTCTACTGGAATAGTTATATTTTTAGTTCAAAAAATTTATTTTCAACAAAATAGTAACATTTTCAACCAGAGATGAATTTTGAATGAAAATGATGAATCTTCAACAAAAAAATGCATGTTTGAGAAAGTAGTTCAATTTTTAACGAAATATTTGAATCTTTCTTACTAAAAAAGATGAATTGTTAACGAAAAATGTAATAGTTGATACAATAACCAAAAAATATTTTAATTTAATATAAAAAACAGTAGAATTCATTTTAAAAATACGATTTTTCAATAAAATAGGTATTTTTTCAACCAAATTGTTAAGTTTTTAAGTCATGTTTTGACTACAACACTTTTTTGTCAATTATTTTCAAAGTGAACAAAAAGATTGCGATTTTTAAAAACAATTGTGATGAGTTCAAACTGTTTTCAAATTTACGGATACCAACTTTAATAAATTGTTTTAATAATATTAATTGAAAATTCATGTTACCAATAATTTGCGTTTTTTTTTACAAAAAAAAAGTTTAATTTCATATTTTCGGTAAAATGTTTACTCAATATGTCGTTGAAATTTTTAATTTATCTTATAGTGCAACGCTTTTTTTGTCAATTATTCTCAAAGTGAACAAAATAGATTGCGATCTTTAACAACAGTTTTAATGAATTTAAAATGTTTTCAAATTTTTTGATAACATATTTTTTACTCAATATCTCGTAGAATTTTGAATTTTTCTTATAGTGCAACAGTTTTTTGTCAACTGTTTTAAAGTGAACAAAAAAGATTGTGATCTTTAAAAACAATTGTAATGAATCAAAAATTTTTTCAAATTTTTTGATAAGAACTTGATTAACTTATTATATTAATATTAAGTAAAAATTCATGTTACCAATAACTTGCGATTAAAAAAAAAGGTTTAATTGCATATTTTCGATGATATTTTTTCTTACAGTACAACACTTTTTTGTCAATTATTTTCAAAGTGCACAAAAAAGAT